>BDUI01004032.1:33195-45197 GCA_002335545.1 Apodemus speciosus
CAGCTTGCAGTCCCAACAGCAGTGTAGGAGTGTTCCTCTTTAAAAAAAAAAAAAAAAAGAAAACATAATTACTTTTATTAATTCTTCAGTATACTTTGTTAATAATAATTCATTCAAAAATCCTAAATATTCTTTATGGAAAAAATTGTAACCATGGGCACAATGCAGATTATTGCTTTTTTAAAAAAATATTTATTTTTATGTATGTGAGTACACTGTTGCTGTCATCAGACACACCAGAAAAGGACTTCGGTTCCCATTACAGATGGTTGTGAGCCACCTGTGGTTGCTGGGACTTGAACGCAGGACCTCTGGAAGAGCAGTCAGTGCTTTAACCACTGAGCCATCTCTCCAGCCCAAGCATGTATTTTTAAACATTAAGAGTCCTGAAGCACATTAAGGCTGGAAACTGAGACCCCTATTTTAAACTCTTGACTGTAGTCATTCAGGTCATTCGTGAGGGCAGAAGTCAGGTCATTCAGGTCTGTGCAAACCTCCTGCTCCTGCGTCCTCCTGTGGACAGGGTTGCATACCCTGAATTTACTACTTTCCTAGCTTTAGCCATGATGACATTTGCCATTTTCAGCATGATTCCTGTTGGTGGTTTGAATGAAAAGAGTCTTCCAAAAAGCTCATGTGTTGAAGAATTGGTGTCACTATTGAGGTGATTTAGATCACTGGGATACTAACTTCATCAGAGAATTAATCTGTTGTTGATTTCATTGATCATTGAGCCGTAAGGACTGTGAGGAAGTTAGCCACTAGAAGTATGCCTTTGAAGGGTTTGTTTTAATCCACGTGCTCCCCAGCCCTCTTCTCTCGGTTTCCTGATGCCATGAGGTGGAACAGTTTTCTTCCTCTCTGCCCTTCTGTGGTGATGTTTTTACTGTGGCACAGGCCTAAAACTAGTGAAGCCAACTGGCAATGGATTGAAATCATGAGCCAAAATAAACCTTTCCTCTTCTAAGATGTTTGTCAAATATTTTGTCAAGACATCAAAACTGAAAGAATAATTTTCATATCGTTCTTGGATTTCTGAAGTGCAGTCTAGACCCAGGCTAGACCTGAAGTCTGTCTTGTGTTGGGTCTGATCTTGAAGCACTCTTCCTACTTCACACTTACGTGTTACCACATTGCTACTTAAGAATTAAAACAGTGGATATATACTCTGTGGTGAGGAATCTAGGGATAACCCAGTCCTGTCCTCTGCCTGAGAGTCTTGTGAAGTTGCAGGCAGGCTGTCAGCAGAGGCTGTGCTTGGCAAAGCTTGGTTGTAGGAAGATGCTCTTCCAAGCTTACACACAATCGGCTCACTCCCGTCACCAAGGGCAGCTCTGTTGTGTCATGGCTGACATCATGGCAGATACTCTTATTCTTAGTCTGCTTTATGAAACTGAACATTTTCTTTATCACTGGCAGCTCTGGGCATATTTTTTTCTTCCTCCCCACTACATTAGACTTTTGTAAGAACCTGTCTTACAGTGAGGAAGAGTCCTGCTAAACAGTGCAGACTGACAAAAAGGAATGTCCAGAAACCGCTCACTGTGGAAGCATCTAGGTGGTAAGCTGGGGAAGTGCTGCATGGAAATCAGTGATATTAAGGATAGTGACTACATCACCGTGTATCTAACCTACATCTCAACATCGATGCCTCCAAAGGAACTGAAGTCTCTAGCAGAATCTCCTATTCCCAGCTAGCTACTAAACAAAGTTAGGGACACATTAAAGTGCCAGTGCACACTCACTCAGCAGTGTGATTCTTAAACTAAGCCTGTAACACAGAAAGGTAGTTTGACTCCTCAGAAAGGCCCTCCCTGGTGGTCTTTTTGATGTGTGAAACTTCTGAAATTGCACTTGAGGGCAGCTGATAGCTCTGTGGTAAGGGACATACCCACCATACTTCAGGCCCTGGGTTCAGTCTCCAGCTCTGAAAAAAAGTATTGTTGGATGGATTATGTCTAGTCAGTCAGAATATAGATGTGATAGTACTTTGTTTGAAAGCATGTATAGTTATATGGTCATATCATACAACTGTATAGATTGCTACTGTTTGGAAAACCCAACTTGGCACTTAGTGGAAGCTGCAGGTTGAGTGTAAAGTATAGCTTAGTAAGTCAGCACTGAGAACTGCAAGGATTGTTTTTCCTCAAGATTTATATTCAGTTCAGTAACCTGATACTAAAAGAAAAACAAATTCAGCTTCTACTACTGTGTGTTTACAGTACAGATCACTTCTATGATCTCAAAATGTGTGTGCCTTAGCAGTTTTTTCTGTAGCAGAAACCAGCTGGGCAGTTTAATTCTGACATTGTCTATTGAGAGATAGCATCAGGTTCCACAGACTGAGAGCTCAGTCCCAACATAAAGCTTCCTCAATTTAGACACCAGTTGAAGTTTGTAGACCTTTGAAACTTAGGACCACTGGCTGTCGTTTGAGGTTCCCATCACCCCCATCTTTGGGTTTAGCTTGCTGATCAGCTTACAACTCAGGGAGATATGATGTTTACAAGTTTAGTTTAAAGGATATTTTGTTGGAAACAAATAACACTGGGTTTGGTGCTAGATGCCTGTACTCTGGAAAGCAGAGGCAAAGGATCACAGTGAGGTAAAGGTCAGCCTGGTCCACATAGCCAGTTTCAGTCCAACTAGGGATACATAATGAGACACCTATTACAAAAATAAAGAAGACAACAACAAAGGAACAGATTGCCAGACGGAGATTTGGAAATATCCTGTCTCCAGAAATCTCCATTCTGACTCAGCCCTCCCAGCTCATGAATGAGTTCACTTTCCTACAAGCTTCTTTGTGTTCAGCTGTGTCAAATGCTCCAAACCCACTTCTTTTGAGTTCTTTGTGAAGGAAACCTTCATTATAAAAGCATGGTTGAAACAGGATGACAGGCCCTGTAATAGTGTGACCAGACAGAAAGGGTGTGGTCTAATGCAAGAAGACTGCATAGGAAACCCCAGCAGGGCCTGTCTGTCTAGATTCTTCTTGGACTCTGTACAACAATCCGTCCTCCCAGCTATGGGGCAGGGCCTCTGTTGAAATGGAGTTTTATGACCAATCCACAAGATCAGAGAATTTGTTTCAGGCCAGCTCAAGGCAGAAAGATAAGGGAAGCTCAGAATATATCTTTGTTTTCAATTGCTTGTCTAGGGGAAAAGAAATTTTAGTTTCTATGACCTTCTGGGAGGAGAAAGGGGCAAAGGAAGATTGCTGAAGTCTAAAGCACCTCAGCATTACAAGAGCCTGTCCAGGGCTGGGATGCAGCTCAGTAGCAAAGTGCTTTCCTGCATGTGCAAGGCCCTGGTGTCTATCCCCAGCACTAGAGAAGAGGATAAAGGACTGCCTTCCACCCTTATTGATATGTAGCCAAAATGAACCAAAAGGCTGTGGTTCTGTGAGCCAGAAACCATGGATGAGACCTAAGATGGGCCTGTCTTAAAGTCACAAGGCAACACACCCATGTCATGCTTGGTTTCCGTTCCCACTCTCATGAACAAGAGTGTCCTGCAGTTTACTGTGTTCTGTCTTACTCTACACCAGAGACTTATACTTTTGCTCTCTTCTTTTTTATCCTTATAATTATATGGACAGGATTTCTTTATTCATTTTGGACAAAGGTAGAGTTTCAGAAAACTGAACTGTTTCTCTGGATGGTTGCTGAATTGGACAGGAGTAACTACCTATTGTAAACAACTAACAAGTAAGGCCTTAAGAATGACACCCCAGCACAACCTGCTGCACAGCAAAGCCTAGTCCCTGTGGGGTCTCTGTATATAGCAATGCCACCTTATTTTACAGGTACATTGGCGTGCAAAGCAGGCTTCTTACCTCACACACTGTATATGGAAGGGTCAGCAGGACTGAGTGGGATTCCCCCTCCTGGGGGCACGAAGGTACCCTGTGCAATTGGGAATAAACCGTGATTTCTTCTGTCTCTGTCTACAGTATGTTAAACAGATGTATTGCCTATTTGATACCCTACTTCTGTTTAAAATGAAATCATGGATGGGCAAGGTCTCATTATAGCACAATCTGACCTGGAGCTCATGATAAGCCTCCTTCCTGCCTCAGCCTCTGGAGTGCTGGTATTGCAGACATGAGTTACCATAGTTGCCCTAATATGAAATTCTCTTAGAATTCTTGAGCTGTTTTTCTACTATTCTTGCAGTACTAGAAGTTGTACCCAAGACCTGGTATGCACTGAGATAAGTTCCCAGCACATTTGTTTGTGCCAGATTTTCCCTGGATGAACTCCAGCTTGCTAGGTATCTGAAGATGACCTTGAACTGCTGATCCTCCTACCTCCACCTCCCAAATTCTAAGAGTAAGAGCTTTGCTACCATAAGTGTTCTCAAGCATAGATAACTTTCAGGTGTGTGGCCTAGATGGCAACAAGAGAAAAACAATTTGTTAAAGGAAACTTGAGTCCCAGCAGCCAGTGCGGTAGAGTAGAGATTGGCATCTGAATGGCAGCATGTGTAGACTTTGACTTTGTTTCTTTTTTAAAATATTTATTTTTATGCACATGGGTGTTTCACCTGCATCCATGTCTGCACCACAGCTGTGGTTGGTGCCCACAGAGGCCAGAAGAGGCTGTCAGATCCCTTAGAACTCGAGAGTTAACAGATGGTTATAAGCCATTGTATGGATGCTGGGAACTGAACCCAGGTCTTCTGAAAGAGCAACAAATACTCTTAACTGCTGAGCCATCTCACCAGCCCCCACAGCCTTGTTTCTCAAAAGTAGAGACTCTGATTGGAAGAGAAAGTTTGTCCATATGAACTGGAACAATGAATATCATTAGTGGTGTGCTCCTGAGGCACAGCAGCTGGGCAGAGGAGGGAGGGGTAATAACTACAGAAAAAAGACATAAATGATATAAAAATACCAAACTGAATTTAAAATTGTTGTGATGGTTTATATTGGCTGCCAACGTGGTGAGATCTAGCTAGAATCATCTAGGGGATCAATCTTTGAGCATGTCAGTGAGGGAATTTCTAGATTAGAAGTACACAGCACCGTCCCATGGGTTAGGATTCAGTCCTGAAGAAGGAATTCATTACTATCTGCTTCCTGACTGCAGTGCAGTGTA
This sequence comes from Apodemus speciosus, assembly GCA_002335545.1. Classification (NCBI taxonomy): domain Eukaryota; kingdom Metazoa; phylum Chordata; class Mammalia; order Rodentia; family Muridae; genus Apodemus; species Apodemus speciosus. Next base: position 38,298 of record BDUI01004032.1, read on the forward strand.
ATAGCTTCTCAAATACTTGTCACCATGCCTTCCCCATGATTGACTGTGCTTTGAAACCCTGAGCCAAAACAAACCCTTAAGTTGCCTTTTTCAAGTATTTGGTCCTAGTAGTATATAAAGTAACTAATATAGAAGCCAAAGAAAAGTTATAGACATATGAACCTTGGTTCACTTGTTAATTTTGCCATGCTGGAGATGAATCACTGCACTATAAATTCACCTATGTTTGCCTTTAAATAAGGATAGATAAGAGCTGGTGAGATGGCTCAGTGGGTAAACTTTAGATTATTCCTCTTCCTTCCACCATGTGTGATCCATGAATAGAATTCAGTCATCAGGCTTAGCAGTAAGTACTTTTACCCTCTGAGCCATTTCACCAGGGTGGCAATCAACTAAGAACTTCAAATGATATAATAATGTAATGGCTGTGTTTTGGGCAGATAGTCTAAAGAAATCAGTAGGATGATCAGAAAGATGGACAAAGACTCTTCCAGACTGAGTCACATAGAGACACTGGACTCAGTTCCCAAGACAGGTTTTCACATTGATGTAGAACATCATGTCATCTTACTAGCAAGAAGGAAACTGGGGAATATGTGTGTGTAGCTGCATAGATGAGGAGCTTAGGGCTAGGAAGGCTTTGCGCACGTGTTGCTCATTGTTCTTAACTGTAGGTGGTTGTGCAGCTGGTGAACTTTTTTGTTTGCCTAGCAATACAGTGATGTTTTTTTCTTTTTCTTTTTTCTTTTTTGGTAGTCTCTCCAACCTCACCTCTCATGAATTCTCTTATTTTATTAAATACATTTTAAAGAGAAACAGAATTTTATACTCAGAATAAAGAGCAGGTGCTTATACTGTCCATTAACAATGCATTTGTAGGGGGGCTGGAAGGATGTCTCGGCTGTTAGGAACACTTGCTGCTCTTGGAGAGGACCCTAGTTGGGTTCAGCTCCTAGTACAGACATTAAGGCAGTTCACAATTACATATAACACAGCTCCAAGAGATTTGTTGCCCTCTTCTGGCCTCTGAGCACTCTCACACATGGCATATACTCATACAGATACACATGCAAAAATAAAAATCTATTTTTAGAAAGAATGTACTTCCTCTTCCTGTCTAAATGGTAAGGAAGCTGATCTGCAGTAGGTTCTAGGACTTTTAGGAATTTGGCATAAGACACTTCTTCCACATCATTTGGCTTTTGTTTAGAAAGAGTAAGCGTAGACAGCCTTTCTTATTCCCTTTTGTTTTTTGTTTGTTTGTTTGTTTGAGACAGGTTTCACAATAGCCCCAGCTAACCTCAGACTTGAGGCAGTCTTCCTGTTTTGACCTCTGAGTGCTGAGATGACAGGCATAAGGCCATCATGTCCCACTTCTCTCTACATCTTTATAGTTGGTAATTGTATAGATGTGATGATGCCATGACAGTTACAAACTAATAGTGTTAGTTTGTATTCATGTAAAGTAATTGAATTAATTCTATCCTCGTTAGCTTCGAAATAAATGAGACTCAGACTATAATTTATTTATTTAGCTTTGGCATAATTACTGGGGGAATTAGCTCTAATCTGTTTTTTCTAGCACTAGACTTAATTCTCCAGTAGTGCTCCCAAAGTACTTGCTGTTTGAGTCTCACCTGAGTTCCTTCTGCTCCAGCAGACCATCCTGGGGAGGCATTTTACTGGGCATGTGCTCCTGGTCCATCACTAATGAAGACTTCCTGTTCTGTCTTCTTCCTCCTTTACTCTCCTCTCTCCTTTCCGTGATCTCTGCCCTCCACCCTCAGGCACAAAACTGAATCTCTGCCTTTTCTGTTCTTCACAGTAATTGGCTGTAGCTGCGTTATTTTAACTTATAGTTTTAAGTTGGGGGGCAGGGTTTACATAGCATCTCTTGATAGCCATGAGGAACATCTGGTCATTGGGGCCAACCAGATCTTGGGGACCAGTATTTAGTATTTGACCACATAGCAGCACCAGATCAACACAGCATTTTCATTAAAGTCATCAGCCCACAAGTTGAAATTCTTCTGGAAGGATGTGGGTGTTTTAGAATCATATTTTCTTGGCTTTTTATTTTTTGCTTTTTTTTTTTTAAATCTATTTAGAATCTCCATAATGAATGGATCCAGTGTGTCGAGTACATCACCCAGTGTGAAATGCAAAGAAGACCAAGGGTTAAATGGACATGAGGAAAAGGAAAACCCATTTGCAGAATACATGTGGATGGAAAATGAAGAGGATTTCAACAGACAGGTAGGCAAAGGTAGAAAACAATCACTGTCCCAGTGACCTACTGGAGTCCTTTGCTGTACTTATAGGTACACGATAGCTCTTTTAGTGTTAATAAAGTTCTGACACACTCAGAGAATCGGGTTCCAGGCCTTAGCAGCCAGAGGCTTATAACTCAAGATAGAGTCTATAGCTCTGGGTTCTGAGCCAAGGGCTTGACCTTCTAAATCTTCCTAAACCCTCAATTAACTGTAGTCTCTCCCTCCCTCTTCCCTTCTGCCATCTGTGGGTCTCTGTCTTTCCTATACTTCTACCCAACCATTGATTACATTGATATAGTCAGTGTAAAAGTGTAAATTTTGCTCATGGTAAATACTTGGTAGATTATATGGTGAAAAATGTTTTCCCTGGAAAAAATGCTTCTTTATGAAATCAAGTTTGAGTAAAATAATTAGTAATGCACATTCATGATAAAATGAATTTTATTTAACCTACTCAGGAAGAAAACAATTTCTTTAGCTAGAGCGTCTGTTATCCACTAGAAAGAACGCACAGAGTGGAAGTCGAAGGAATGCAGCTGACTGTGGAAGGCACTCCACGGGGCGAGGGTCCTCACTCACAGGAAGGATGGTGGTCCTTCACGGTCTCTGCTGCCTGTGTGGAGGTCTTTCCTGCCCTCTTGCCTCTCATTGTCTACTACAAACACTTTACTGACATACTCCTACTGCTCTTGTGTGTCTCATTCTGGAAAGTCATTAAAATTAATAAGATGAGAAGATACTTTATTGAGGTTTCCAGGCAAGCCACAGTTTCTTTACCCTAAGATTCAACTCACATTTCATGGGGCCCGTGAGATRACTCAGTTGACAAAGGAAATTGCTACCATGCCTTACAAACCTGAGTTTAATTCCCAGGACCCACACAATGAAAAGAGAACAAACTCCCACAAGTTGTCATCTGACTTCCACATGTGCAGTGACACGTGTGCACCTCCCTCCAACAATAAACAAACTCTGCCTCTGGACACTGAGATTGCAGGTACACACCACCACACCTAGCTTAAAACATAAAATGAACGCTGAGGATCCAAATTTAGGCCCTCATGTTTGTGCCATAAGCACTTCCCCTGCTGAGCCATTTCCCCAGCCCCATTATTGATCTTTTGTGGGAAAAATGTTCTCTGAAAGATGGTAGTTGTGGTACATGCCTATAATCTCAACACTTGCAAGGTAGGAGCAAGGGGATCGGGAGTTCAAGGATTTGTCTCAAAAAAAAAAAAAAAAAAAAAAAAAAAGGTTGAGCGAGTATGAGGCTGTTAGAACCAGATTGGAATGTCATCTTGAGGAGAAAACTACTAAGTCCTAAATAAGGAAATACCATTTGTTTGAGATCTCAGCAAGCAGTAGTATATGATGATATGTTCTACAGAGGCAGAGTCAACAAGAACAGTTGGAGGTCAGCTTCGTATTGAGTTTGAGCCCATCCACAGATACATGAGACCCAGACAGACAACAAATGTGATCGCAGGAAGTATAACTCAAGGAGCTGAAGAGATAACTCTACAGTTAAGAGTGCTTGCTGTTCTTGTAGGGACAAGGAGTTTAGTTTCCAGCACCTACATGGCAGCCCACAGCTATCTGTAACTCCAGCTCCAGTGTATCTAATGCTTTTCTTTTGGCTTTCTTAGTTACCTGCATTAATGTGTACTCACTCCCCCTCCCAATTAAAAATAAGAAAATATTTTAGAGAAAGGATAACTCAGGAAAGGGAAGAATTCTTGTAAGAAACACATTAGTTATCTTTGTGCATGATTTATATTCATACTCTGTTAATTTTAATATTAAAGAGAAAAGGGACTCGGTTCTGCTAAGCAGGAGACAAATACCAATTCTCTGCAACTTGGAGGTGTTGTGTTGTCACTGGAAGACATGACAGAATGTAGGGGGAAGCTGCTCAGTTGTGTGTTAGGGCTCTTTTACATTCGCTCTCTAACTGGGGGAATTGTTTTTAAAGCTCCTATCATTTCCCCAAGGGTGTTTAATAACTAAACTCAGAGCAGGCATAATACTCATTCATGCCTCAGAGTTGAGACTCAGGGTCTTTTGTTTTTCTTTTTCTTTTTATGTTCTTAGTGCTAATTTCCCAACTCTTATGCAAAGAAAATTACTGCTATAATAAGGGAAAGATTTACATGGCAAGGTCCTAAATGAAACAGCTATGGTAAAATATTTGAGCAAGAGAATATGTAGGAGAATGAAGCACAGAAAGGTGGCAGCTTATACCTGTGGTCCTGAGACTTGGTAGGCTGAGACAGGAGGGTTGATGTGAGTTCATAGCCAGCCTGAGCTGTATACATAGTGAATTATTTAGTCCAGCCCTGTCACAGAGAAAAATAGAGACTGGATAGAGAAAATAAAGACCAGACATTTCAAACACAAAGCTATGACTTAGAAATATTTTATTATAATTAAGAGCTTCATAACTATATAATTTATGAGATTTATAAATATTTTGGTAATTATTAATTTAGTTTACTCTTCTTAAGCTGGGTAATAGAATATGCCTATGATCCCAGCACTTTGGCGGGTCAGAAGTTCAAGGCCAGCCTGTGATATATAAAATTCTGTCTAAAACCACAACAGAAAGAATTAAAAACTTGCTATTAGTGACTTTTTTCTGAACTTGTGACTCACAATTGAGTGATTATTGTTGTTGTTTGATATATCTTGTGGAGGCAGTGAGCTGTGAACCTATTACCCAGCAGGAGGTAGGAAAGATATTTGGCAAATGTGGAGTGGCCCATGAAGTCACTGAAATCTACTGAGTAAACACTGCAAAGGACTGGAAAATCCTAGATCTCTTTGCTTCAGTTTGTGACAATGTTTAAGAAGTACAGAGTAGTTTAAATATTCAGTGTTCTTATTTTGAGAGACTACTATATTGTGACATACATTTCTGGTGATGCACCAGAAAGTATCCTTTGTATCTAAGATTCTGAAAGTATTTTTCTGCCTTGGGGTTTAGAAAAGTGGATCAGGAGCTAACGTTTTTTATTAAGTTTTCAGAATACTAGTTGCAGACCAATTATATACTTTGCCTTTTGCATGTTCCCTGTAAAGTGGASAATTTAAGAATTTTGTTTTGTTTTTTTAATCAGGGTCTTACTATTGTAAGTGGCCTGGCTGGTCTAGAACATAGACTAGACTGGCCTTGAACTTACAGAAACCCACCTGTCTCTGCTTCCTGAGTGCTGGAATAATAACAGGTGCCACAACGTCTGGCTAGAAAGAATGTTTTTAGCGAGGTTAAGGAAAGAATGCTAGCTATAAAAAGATTCTTCCATACCACCATAAAAATGGAGAATAAAAAAACTAAAAGCAAGAATCAAAATCTAAAGTAATAATAAAAAGTGTCCCATAAAGATCTGTGAAGGCTTGAAGTTTCTGCCATTTTGAATAACCAAGATTATATTTTCTTTATGGTTTCTGTGATTCCATGGCGAAAAGCAACTTAGGGGAGAAAAGAGTTTATTTTAGCTTACAGTTCTAGGGGGATATAGTCAGTCCATCAGGTCTGAGAAGGCATGGCAACAAACAAGCATTAACAACAGAAGCAAGAAGCTGTCCGATCACATGTTATCTATAAATTGGAAGCAGAGAGAACAAGAAATTGGGTAGAGCTGTAAATCTCAAAGCCTGTCTCCAGTGACATACTTTCTCTATCAAGGCTCCACCCCACAAAGGTTCTGTGATGTCCCTAAACAGCATCACCAACTAGGGATCAAGTATTCAGAAACATGAGCCAATTGGGAATATTTCTCATTTAAACCACAATAGTCATTAGATGCATCATTAGCTCTCCTGCCTATCTGGAGGGAAGGGATGAGGACTCTGGAGGAATCATCCTCTGGGACAGGACCTCTCAGCTTTCACTTTTGTTGGCAGGTGGAGGAAGAACTGCAGGAGCAAGATTTCTTGGACCGCTGCTTCCAGGAGATGCTGGATGAAGAGGACCAGGACTGGTTCATCCCAGCACGAGACCTGCCTCAGGCTGTGGGACACTTACAGCAGCAGTTAAATGGACTATCAGTTGGTGACAGTCATGAATCTGAAGACATTTTGGTAAGAGCCTTCAGTAGTTCCACATGTAACATCCTGAAAAGAATATGGTGTTTAGACTCATAGATGCTCTGTGTGGCTCTGTACTCTACATCAAGTCTCTGGAGCCTGAGTTGCCATACCTTCAGACTTCTTAAACGAGCCCCAAGCTCTGTGAAACTAGTTATCAGCCTTCATTTACCTGATGCTCTATACTGGGATAAAGGCTAGAAGCCTGAGTTGGGCTTCAATAGATACTTGATACTGTTTTTCTCTTTCACTGTCTATATCTATGTATTCTCTCTGCTAGGAAAACTGTTCCTATTAGAAGGAACACACTGCTGATGGGCCACTTTGCTGACGGTCAGTAAAGTCAGGGAAGTGAGTTCCTTGCCTTCTGTTTTGATGTGGCACTTTGAGTACTGTTCAAAGAGTTATGTTCCTATGTAGCTTGTGAGTGGCAGTGCCCTGCAGTGAGCCAAGACTTAGGCTGTTCACAAGTGCACCAGAAAGTGCACAGAAAGATGAGGAAAATAGAGGCTCTAGTATATGTAAGCTGGCTTTGAGGAAT
>BDUI01004032.1:46004-65534 GCA_002335545.1 Apodemus speciosus
CCTGAGCTACATCCCTAGACACGTACTCTATCCTGAGCTACATCCCTAGACACGTACTCTAACCTGAGCTACATCCCTAGACACGTACTCTATCCTGAGCTCCATCCCTAGCTTGGAAATAAGTTTTAAAGTCCAGTATTACATGGAAGCAGAAAGACAACCATTAGTATGGGGAGGGAGATCGGAGATCCACCTGCCTCTGCCTCCTGAATACTGATTAAAGGCGTGTACTACCACGCCTGGCATGTTTTCTTTTGGTTCTTATTTCAGAGCAAAAGTAACCTGAATCCAGATGCCAAGGAGTTTATTCCAGGAGTGAAGTACTGAGCTGTTGGAAGCTTCCAGAAGGACTTGTCTTGTCCCCGTACCTGGGGCCAGCAATGCACAAAAAGGCGGAGCTGAAGGGGGGTGGCAAGGGTGTGCAGCCAGGGCGGGTTGGGTTGGGAAGGTGGTTTAACTGGACATTGTGACTCTGAGTAACTAACGTGCRAGGTACACTCTCCAAGCCTGAGCATGGCTCTTCTGTTGTGCTGACTTGCTCAGAGCAGTTTCCAATTTCTTTTATTTTTGATGAGCTCTTTGGAGTTAAGGAACTGCAATTGTTTTTCCCTTGTAAGGAATGTTGTCTGCGTTTTAGCAAAATAATCTGAGCAAGGAAAACAGTATTTAAGAAATAATTTCCCCTGCTGTGTACCTACCAGGAGCAGGGTTCCTGGAGAGCTTAAGGGATTTGCAGCTGGGTGGTAAGAGGGAAAAACGTGAGATACAAACCAGATATAACACTCAGTTCCCCACCCCCTGGCATTTCATGATGAACTGGGATACCAGTGGCCCATAAAGCTCTTGTCTCCTGTCCTGAACTCAAGAGCAAGCAGATTTGAAAGTTCTTGGATGAATGTAACTTTGGAGGGACGTGAGTTGTATATCAGAAAAGCAGGGCTTGGTGGTGACTGTCATTTAGTGACTGCTGTGCTGTCATCAGTATGTAGCTATTGTCACTCATCAGGGTTGCTTTGCCTTCATGATCTTCATGGGGGCTGCTTCTGGCTTCTTTTCCCCTCAGCTCTAAAAGACACTATTAGTCAAAGTCTGAGATGGGCCTTTAGTTGTGTTAGTTACATTTTGATCTTTTTGGACAGTTTTGTTTTCCTAAGTCCCTTCAATATCTGATTCTTACGATGTCTTAATTCCTTCAAATTTTCTGTGTTTTTTTTTTTTTATTTTTCAAGGAAATACATGTTTCCAGACACTAGCAAGCTGCTTAGTTCAGTTTGGTTGTTTCTCATGCCTTACAGAGTGATTCCCAGAAACAGCTGCTCAGGGGCCCTGCCCAAGTGCACAACAATCAGGCTTTCTGTGTATGTGAAGCTGTTAGTAGGTGTTACTGCGGCCACGGACCAGCTTTTTTCGTTTCCTCATGGTCCTGTCTAGGTGCACTCTTAGTTCTACCTGTAACTCACAAGTGTTTTTGTTGATCCTCTGTGGAACTGAATCACACCAGGAGTTGCTGTGAGTAGAGGTGAAGGTGGTAGTGTCTGAGGGTGAAAGAACAAGTGTCCTGTCCTCATCAGACTCAAAGGACAAGGGACTTGGGAGGATTGAAAGTGCTGTGACTTCTGTGTGGCTATCACTGTGCTGTATGACAGGTCTGGAAAGATCATGCGGTGTCCAGTTCATCAGATCAGTATGTAGATATGGGCAGAGACTGGAAGGAAAGGACTGAGGTCTGGAAAATTGAAAGTTTCCCTTTTTCATAAGAACTGGTTTGCTGAGTTTCCATTTTCTTGGTGCCATGGATAGAACCCAGAGTCTCACTTGTACCAGGTTAGTCCTACCCTCAAGCTGTTCTCAACCCTCCCTTGATTTGAACACAGCCTCAGCAGTTAAAGACAGAGGTCCCTTTTTTTTCTTGTTTGAGTCTCATAGGATGGCATCTTGTGAAAGTGGCCTCCCACTCAGGTCACATCATAGAGAATAGCTCAGGGAACTTGTATGGCCAGACATACACATCAATTCCCAAAGTCTTTCCATCAAGAGAGAATGAAACTAGGAACTCCTTCTGGAAGGGACTTTATTCCTGCTTAAGTCTTTAGCTTGGCTTGTCACCTCTAATAAGGAGAGGGAGGGTATGGGTAAGACATTAAAGATTCTTTATCTTATAGTCTCCATGAGATCAGAATGTATCAGGATTGCAGGAAGATCCTTGAGGATCTGTCTGCATAGTGCACCTTCCTCTGAGTACCTGTCTGGGAAACTTATGCAAGCCTGAGGAGGCTTCGTTCCATCCATAAGTTTTGCTCTTCCGAAGCCAAGCTGCTAGGAATGGTCCAAGAGGCCTGCCTTCCACCTGCTGTGCTGGCTCATTTTATTCGGACATCATTCTCTAGCCTGGTTTCAGGGGTTTATGCTGTTGGGTATACCTGGAATCCAAGGGTTGGTATGTTGAGTCCATCTCAGCGGCAGGGTTCTGACTGTAGGCTTGGGATGCAGCCAGTGAACTGGTTCTTAGTAATGTATGGAATGACTTACTCCTGTGACCCAACTCCTTTACCATCCAATGTTGTAAGGAAGCACAATTGTACCCTAGACTACAGACTCAGCCCCAATTAGACGAGTTTTGGATTATTTTTCCCTTGGAATTCTCAAACTCAAGTTGCTGTGTAAATTCTTATACAGCAATAGAAAGCATTCTAAGTAGTTGCTAGTCTGGCTGTTCTCAGTATTCACTTATTAGAGACTGAGTTCTGTGATTATTTGACCCTATTAACTTTGGTGGGGGGTAGGGTAGGGGGAGGAATGCCTCTTCATGAATTTTGGACTGCATTAGAAATCTGAGGTAGCTAAAGCCTTTGTTCTGTAGCTCAGGGTCAGGGACCAGTTTCTATCTGTAGTGTACCTGACTTGTGGTTATCATAAACAAGCGAGAAGATATTCCAAGGAGAAGATTGGATCTTTTTTATTGAACCCAGGACCTCACATGTGCTATGCAAGCACTACACCAAGCTATATTCCAGGCCTGTGAAAGGCTGAGACTGGGTAGCACTATTTCCAAAGTCACAAGACCTATGACTGCTTCATTAAGATTGTGTAAGGTTAACCATGGCTTAAAAATAAATGGTTTTGGTGAACTACGAAGTATTTTCCAGGTTATTATGTCAAGGTTTTGCTTTTACTGTAGAGAGACAAATGTGCAGGTAAACACCCTGAGTTAGCACTAGCACCCTCAAGGAGTTGGAAAGACGGAAGCCAGAGTAGAGCTCTTAATTGGGACTGTGTCAATGAGCACGTGACTGCCTGGCCTTCTGAGTTTGTCCCTTATTGCCAGAGGGGACAGGCCTCTTCAGTAAGGGTCTTGGTTTACAGTATACCAAGGATAGGAACTCAGGGCTCTGACACATTTGACTAGAAGTACCTACCTGATGGAAAAGCTCATCCCAGCCATTTTTCTGAGAAAACTGGAGTGGAGGACATCCATTTGCTAAGCAGGAGAGTAGAAAGGATCCTGTGTCCACAATTGCCATGAGACTTGCTGCCCCCGAGATGGTCAGTCCTGAGATGGCTGAACAGTGGGTATGAGTACCTACTAAAGCCCATCCTGCTTCCCCGACGGTGTCACCCGACAACAGTTACAATCTGGAAGGTGAGGTTTTTCCTCCCACACTGAAGCTATGGGTGGTACTAGGAACAGAGCAGGAATCTATCCAAGCAAACAATAAAGCTCACTGCATACTACCTGGCCTCTGTTTATCACCTAACCCACTGCTGGACCCTGAAGTTCCCGTTTCCTGGGAATCGGGACTAGGACAGTAGACACTGCTTTCTTCAGGGTGTCAAGCTTAGAAGCCACACTTAGGAGGGAATTCAAGGACAGATGTTTCTTTTTTCTTTTTTAATGCAAAAACCTCCCTACATTTTATTACTTAAAATTTAAGTGGAAGATTTGCTGAGCTCTTCCCAAATTTAACTTTTTTTTCTTTAAAATGAATAAACATTTTAGGCTACTTAATACTATAAAGAAAAAAATTGGGAGTTCTTAGGATCAAACTCAGAACCTCACACAGCTAGGCAAGCATTCTACCACTGTGGTTAATAATATCCTTAACCCTGGATAAGGTTATTAAAAAATACTTTCTTTTTTTGAGTCAGTCTTGCTGTGGTCCAGACTAGACTTGAACCTCTGATCCTCCTATTTCAGCCTCTCCAGTGCTAATACTGTAGGTGTGGACCACCAGGCTGTCCTAAATATCTTAATATTGTCCTATTACTAAATTGTATTTCAGTGCTGGGGGTTAAATAGAAGATTTCATGCATGGCTAAGGAAGTATTCCAACAGCAAACTATATCCCTTGAGTATAAAATATTTCCTATAAATGTTTCATTCTGCAAATACACATGGGAGAATTTTGTCCTGCTGATTATGAGCCTTTAAAAAACAGCCAGATGTGTGTGATACACATCCTTAATCCAAGGACTTGGGAAGCAGAGGCAGGCAGCACTAGTTTGAGGCCAACATAGGAGTTCAGACCAGCCAGGACTATATAGCGAGACTGTTTATAAATAAGTTAATAAAAATAAACTAATGCTTGAAAAGTGGAAACAGGGCCCCCAAAACAAAACACAGCTTTGAGCTGAGGTAGTTCAGTAATGATGCACACCATATAAATCATGAGACTTACTGTCCAAGTCACTGAGTTTAGGAGCTTTCTTCAGTGCTGGAACAACCACCATATTCATCTTTCTCAGAAAGCTTTTTCACATGCAGGGCCCTGGGCCCTGGTTTGGCTAATGCATCTTTTCTGGATGTTTCATATCAGTGGAGTTAAACGCTTGGTGGCTGGGGGTTTTTTGTTATTGTTGTTTGGTTTGGGGGGGGGTGGTTTTTTAAGGTGTTTACTGTTGAGCAGTTCCCTGTTGTTGGGTGTACTACATTTTGTCAGAGTCCCTTAAACATGGCTCTCCACCTCCACTCGGGCTAGTCTTCTACACACAGGACTCAGGAGATGCTGTCCTCCTAGGAGCCTCAGCCAGGACACACTCCTAGTAGCTGCCCAGATATAAAGGTCAGAGAGGAGGCCCCCACTATAACCAGAGCCAGCTGAGCAGCAGTTCGAAGCAGGCAGGCCACTGAGTTAAGCAGTGCCTACTTGGCCCTCAGGGATTCATGCACATGTGAAAAAGAAATAATGCCCCGTGTACCTATAGCTACCAAATACAATTAGGTCCAAACTGAGACTAGGATTGTACTGTCTCCCAAATCCTACTGGGAAGTATGGGAGAGGGTATGATAGATCTTGGGTGATTCCCCAGGAGGTATGTATAGACACACTTAGTTCTCTCATGAGGAATCATAACTGCCAAGAGGAAACTTGGGTCCCAGCTTCTGGCAGCCAAAGCATATAGTGTGGAAATGGGAAGGGCTGGGCTATTATGTGCCTAGGAGCCTGGTGGGTGCATGCAAGCACCTGGAGTGGTTCTTTAAACCGAGAGCTTGCTAGGTCAACCTGCTGGAGGTGCTGAGGACATGCACAGCAATGTGTTGAAGATAACACTCTGCTGGGGAGGGAGTAAAGTGCATTTATTTTCTTCCATATGTGTGTTTTAAAAAGAAAAATCTCCCAACACTTRGTGTTGGCTGGATGGGAAGRGAGACAGCCCCTAGAAGGTATAGGAATAGAAAGCAATGGCGTTGACACTGTAGTCCATGGGAAGGTGGTGTCCAATGTGCCTGGCCCCCAGGCTGGCACCCCCCAGTGCAGAAGAATACCGCAACTTCATCAGGGTGAAGCTGGAGAAGGAGTTCTGTGCCTGCTGCTCTCGGCCCTGCGTCAGTGCCAGGAGAAAGCCTGGAGGGAAGAATGCAGAGAGAAGACCAGAAGATGGGGCTTCAGTGCAGACGCCAGGCCATATGCCAACCATCCAGCACAGAAGCACCAGGATGCTATGGGACCTGGAATCTGCAGCCCGAAGGAACCTGCATTCCTCAGCTCTGGAGCATGCAATACCCCACAACTTCATGATGCAAGAATCTAGTGGAGACATTTGAGCTGTTTCAGAGAGTCTAATGGACCCTACAACAGGCTGAACTGAGGCTGGCCAGAATGGTAACTGAGAGTGCAACCATAGGTTATTACACTAGTCTGAGCTCTAAAGGGATGAAGAGATGGCTCCATGGTTAAGGGCATTTACTGTTCTTCAGAGAACATGGGTTCAGTACCCAGCACCCACATGGTGGCTCACAATCCTCTATAACTCAAGTTCCAGAGGATCCAACACGTTTTCTGCCTCCTTGGGTACTACATGCCTATATGCACATAACAGGCATATTGAGCACACTGTAACTGTCTTCAGGTACACCAGAAGAGGCATCAGGTCCCATTACAGATGGCTGTGAGCCACCATATGGTTATTGAGAATTGAACTCAGGACCTCTGGAAGAGCAGTCAGTGCTTTTAACCTCTGAGCCATCTCTCCAGCTCCCATAAAGGTAAATCTTAAAAAATGATTAATACGTCATTTGGAATGGAACATCTTTTCAAGGGCTCAAAAGCTGGAGCTGCATAGCTCTGCAGTAGAGCACAGATTTAGCAAGCACGTGCTCCAGGAGGAGGTCACAGGGCTTAGATAAACAGAAAGGCCCACTTCACCCTCCTTTCCAGTTACGTCCTTTGTCTCCACCCACACCCACCCGGACTTACCTTCCTTCAGTAGCTCCCAGCTCTTCCATACTGAGCCCACACACAGAATGGGGAGGCCAAGCTCCCCTTGGAACAAAACCTGGGAAAACAGTAGAAAATGGGATACTGGAGGCTGACCTTAACCCTACTCCTCACCGGTATGAAATAGAAGGTGGACTCAGGGAGAAAAAAAAAGGCAAGAAAACAGTCATGAAAGGCGAGACAGAGAAGAAAGGGATGGTCAGAAGGATGGAGAACCTAGAAGACAGCACCATATGAAGCCATCTCTACGTATATAGAGGCACCAAAGCACATAGAATTTGATGGGGCAGTTTCACCACCCTAGGCTCAGACCTCATTCAGCTGCAGGAACCCCCCTCCGTTGTGTCCTGCATCAACTCACCGGGTCAATCTCTGGCAGTACTGCTACAACATGTCTGCCCAGCATCTCCCCAGCCTTCCTGAAGATGTACCTGGAAAGAGGGTCTCCCTGCTGTGCACCTGGGGCAGGGAGGAGAAAGGGGATAGAGTAGACAGGCCTACTCTAGCCACTCTATCCCTGAGGTAAGACAGCAAGCACAGGCCAAGTTAATGTTAGGATGGATGCCCACATTGGTGAGCAAGCCTCTTCCCACTGTTCCAGGTACCTTCCCTTCCAGTGCCAGTGCTAGCAGTAGGACTAGAGTCCGGTGAACTATTAAATCATATTACTGTGTTTATCCCCAAGAGTCAAGGGACAAGGGATTCTATCTGAGAAGACTGCTGATTCTCCTGTTGATGACCAGCACTCTCAGCAGTGTGCTATCAGCCTCACCCAGCCTGGTGTTTTGAACCTCAGTCCAGAGATAAAACGTGTAGGCTGCTCTGGACTAAGGAATCTAAGTTAAAAAGGAGCAAGCCTTACAAGATGCAACATGCAGGCTCCTCCCAAAGCCAAAATGAGCTGCCTAAGCTTTCTAAACCCTGCTTCTGTGAATTTATCCAAAGGACAATAGGTTCTCAAACCCAGGCAAGCAGACTGCACCAACCTTATGGCCACCAGGGAGAGAAACACAGGCAATCAGTGCTGTCTAAGTCCTGGCCCTAACTTTCACACCAAATTGAGCCACGGATCCTGGTTACTTGTTGAGACAGCCACCAGCATACAGGCCAGTCTTAACTATGTTCCACCCTCCCATTAGACATGCTTTTGGGGAAACAAGCTACATAAAAGCCGGCACCTACAGTACCTTCTGCAATTTTCTGGCAAAATCCAGCAAACTTGCATTTATCAAAATCCCTATACAAGTGGGTGAGGATTCCTAGCCGATCTGGCACCTGAGAAACGGAGGAGACACAAGCAGTCAATAGAAAACCTCTAGTCTGTCACCCAGAGTGGCCTTCCTAGTATGCCTACTGAAATGACCAAAATAATTGGGGGTTATTTTCTTTTTGAGACAYGGTTTCTCTGTCTAGCCTTGGCTGTCCTGGAGCTCACTTTAGACCAGGCTGTCTAGAACTCACAGAGATCTGCCTGCCTCTGTCTTCCAAGTGCTGCAATTAAAGGTGTGTGCCACCACTGCCAGGCTTTTTCCTTTTTTGTAAGCCTTAAAATTTATGGAAATTTGAGATTTCTCAATTGAGTAGTTTTCCTCATGATGTAACGAGGAGATTGATTCATCTCCCAAACTGTTATCTTCCACCACCAACCTAACACATATGACCCTTCTGAGTTCCCAAGGACACGGATTCTCCTGAGTACAGTTTAGTGAAAAGGAGAGAACTGTCAGCATCTACAGAAACATTACTGTGTTTTCATATTCTTTTCTCATTTGGCTTTGCTTAAATGTTTGCAAAAATGACTAAAATTCCTAAGATGAAGTGACAGTCACACTTGTCCGAACACACTGCCCACACTGAATCCTGTCCTTATCTACCACTTCACCCTGCTATTCTGACCCACCCAGAGACCTTAATCCTCCTCTCCTGCAGCCTCTCCATCAAAGACCCCAGTGTCCTACAACTAGGTGTACATGACTGTATGGTATTAGTACCTGGAAATAGTTGAACATGGCCTGCTTGACATGGCCAATATCGTGAGGAGCTGCCTCCAGGTTGTCGATGGAGTCAAACACAATTTTCACAGCTTGGTGTGCAATCCAGTAGGCTGCCAGGAGCAAAAGGTGAAGAAGACAGCCAAATACAGAGACAGTCTCCTCACCAAGAAAGACTCTCAGCTCAAGACCAGTTAGAAGTCACTGATCAGTCAGTCAATGATTCCCAGTAGGGGAAGGAGGCTTTTGACCAACTGTTTGACAGACCCAGACAAGGGAAAGCTGTAGGAAGACTGAGTAAGTGAACTTGTCCTGCTGGCTCCCATTCAAAGACAAGGGTGGTGAGCTGTCACACACAGCTGCAGTCACAAAAGCCACCAAGGAAATGTATACACGCTGCCACAAAAGTAGTGTCAGAAGTGTTTCTGGATCCCAGACTCCTTTCCCATTAGTAGGGAGTTTCTGGACAGCTGTGGCCTTAACCTTCAGTTTCAATCTTTCCCTTGGGTCTCCAAAAGTCAACAGAGGTAGGCTACACCACCATGCCATGACTCATACCCAAGGCCTGAGAGGCTACTAAGGAGCAAGATGGTAACTGTGATTCTCCCAATATCATCCTGTACTCTGCAAGAGGTTTAGGAGCTATTTAGGGATACCTGTTTAGGTTTAGGAACCAAAAGAGCAGGCCCCATGTGTACTCACCTGAGCCCTCATCTCCCATCATGTGGCCCCAGCCACCACAGCCACTCTCGGAGCCATCAGGGTTGATAAGCCTACAGTTGGAGCCTGTTCCAGAGATGAGCACAATCCCACCTGGGGAGAGGGCACGGGGGCTCAGTGTGGCCAAGGGCCCGAATAGAGCAGCAGCTTCCCACTGCGAAAGATAGGACAGAAACCAGCCCCACAGTGGAGGAATCACCACCCAACCTCCTAGAACAAATAGCCTACTTGCTTCCTGTTCAGGGGATAGAGAAAGAACAAGTCTGCAGCAATTCAAGAGAACATGGCTCCCAGCCAGCCAGATTTCAAAGGATCTTGGCTTTACTGAGTACCTAATGCTAAAGATTATGGCAGACCCTCCCTGTTCTTACAGTGACCATTAGCACCATAAGTCATACAGATATCGACCCCCCCAACTACGTGAGGGAAGTAAAACCCTTCCAAAACTTTTATCAAACCAGAGTGTAGGCCAGTTTCATTTTTGAGATGATCTCATAAGTTGGCACTGGCTGGCCTAGGACTTCTTTATGTAGAACAGGCTGGCCTTGAACTTGCAGTAATCTGCCTGCCTCTGTCTCTTGAGCATTAGATTAAAGGTATGCACTGGCATGCCTGGTGAGACTCAGTTATATACCAGCAGCACTCTAGGATATCACAGTCCCACACTTTCTCCTTAGTAACCCCAGTTTCTGCCCCCCAGAGATTCTACCCCTTGTTTCACACAGACACTATTCCTGCTCTCCTTCCTCCTCTGTCCCCTTGTTCCTGCTCTAACAAGGGTATTACGCCCAGGAAAGGGCAGCTGGGAGAGAGTAAACTGCTGCCTTCCAGATGTTAACAAGTTTTGCCAGCCATAGTCAGGGGCTTTCCTCTAAGAGTTCATTCTCAACCTCACTCCTCCCTTCACGTCCTCACCATCTGGTGTGGCTGTGGCGATGGAACCTGCTGCATCAGTGGTGATTGAGTAACTTTCACTCAGGTAGGGAAATCGGTGCCTCAACTCCTCAATCAGGAGCCTCACTGCATCCTCCTGCTCCCCACCACTCAGGGACAGGCCCTAGTTCACAAGGGAGAGAAAGAAGCTGAGCAAGGAAAGGAGGGCGGAGCCCCAGACCAGCTCCTTCCTTAACACCTCTTCCTGACACCCATCTGGATCCACCTGCTCACCCAGTCTAGCCCCTTCCCCCACAATGAGCCCTTAGAAGGCCATGCCTGCAGGAACAGCCTGGCCTAGCAAAGGGTGGAGGAAAGAAGACACAGAAGAACAAGGTGAGGGGATGTGAAGAAAACAGCTTGGCTCGACATACATGGGGTCTGCTATGCCTGTATTGCTAGCTCCCTTGCACATCTGGTAAGTAGTCAGTCACAGCAACCCAGGAGGGAAAAGAGCTAACATTTAAAGAGCCCTTCAGGCTAGAGGGTGCTCGAATCACATTATCTCATTTTCCCAACAACTCTTAGTATCTGTATTTGCAAAATGAGGAAACTGGGGCTCAGAGAAGGAAAGTGAATTAAGGGCCACTAAGTTGAGTTGCAAAGCTGAGATTCAAATCAAGGTACCAATGGGTTTCTGGAGCCCCATCCTTATCTTATCGATTATTACTAAAACCTCAAGAATGGACAAGAGCAAAGGCTCTGACCCTAGAGACCGTTTCTCTAGTTATGAAGCTCACCTAGCCCTACTGGCCACCTGCCTCAGCAATGCTGATGGCCCAGGCTCCAGATGACTCACCAGGCTTCGAAGGGGTACCAGAGGATCCACTCCAGCCTTCCGTTTGGCCCTGTCCACCATCTCATTGATCCTCTCCACACACTGGTCTGTGCCGATCAGCTGGCCCCAAGAGGGAAGGAGGAGTTAGAAAGGCTTGCAGGATCTGGGCTGCCCCTACCAGCTACTCAGCGGCCCAGTCACCACCTCTATAGGAGTTGAACACTGCATGAAGGCCAAGTTCTCTGGTCCCCTCAGGATGGCTTTTTACCCAGTGGTTTGTGCTCAGTCCATCTGCTTCTGCCAGGATCTGCCCATCCTCAGAAAGTAAAAGGACTTTGGACCGTGTGCCTCCCCTACAAAACACAAGAGGGCACTCAGATCTGATAGAACTCCAGACAGAGAGTCAGGCTTGCATGGTAGTCTCTCACAAAAATCTAGGGCAAAGACAGCTTCAGCAAACCCAGCCTCTACTAAAGCTACCTATTTAGTGCCTGCTACACTCTGGAAAGGGAAACGAGGCTTTGCTCATTTTGCCTGGTAGGTCCTACTTCCTCTGCAAGATCCCACTTACTTACCACCAGGACCGCACAATTTGTCTCATGTAGGGCTTTTCCACACATTAGTAAACCCCTAGTTAGCAAAGACTGCTCTGAGTCAGTGTATTAAACTGTTTAGCTTCTCATTACGAGCCCCACTTGCTCCAGAGTGATTCCTAACCTACCCAGAGCATGGCCAAAACGACATCGGAGGGGAAACAGACCTCTCACAGCAGCTAAGGGCTACTTTGAGGTGCTATCTTCTGACACCACTAGGGTCTTCAAGACACCTGTGAGAAATGATCACCAGACAAGGAGAAACTCATACTGCCTTCAGCAGCTAAGCCCTCCTGAGTTAGAGCCCTGAGGTAAGTCATAGTTTAGAAGAAGGGTGATATGTGGTGTGATGATGTCCTACTGATCAATACTTCTTGTAATAGACAATAAAGACTCGATTCAACTCAAAGAGTACATYAATATTCCAAGGGAACATTAATGCATGAGACAGTAGACTAAAAATCCAAATTAATTTATTGACAAACTGGGAAAAATAAGTTCTACCTTCCACATGAATATAACAAGGCTAAGTGCAAAGTCCTACACTGTGCTGAGGGTTTTTCCTTGCAAGGTGTCACAAATAAAGCCAGAGGTCATCCACTTTAGCAATTCACGGGAAGAGACTTCCAGGTACATTAGCAGTGAGCGGGTATGATACCAAATCTTCCTATCATGTCCGGATTTGACACACCCAGTTAAAAAATGCTTGTCATGCACAGGGGACCGGATAAACCACCATCTTGCTCACTCTTGTCCTTGCTTTGCATACGTGGCAACTGAAGCCCAGAGAGGGCAGAGGTCTCACCCAAAGCCATGTCTAGTAGAGCTACTTCCCAAAGTCAAACAGATCAGCTTCTGAGCAGGAGAATATAGGAACCAAGGGCCTTCGGGGCACCAACACAAGACAGTGCTCTAGTGACAGCTGCTTAACTCCCAGATTCCCTTGGGCATATATCTCAGTCTCGGCTTCCGCCTCTTTCCCACGTCCACCCGCGACCGGCAACTTCCCACCTGACCCTCCCTCCACCCCCCAGCTCTGCACAACTCTCCAGGTTGACACAAGAGCCCTGTGGCGGAAAGGTGGTGGCCGGGAGGGGCGTGGTCGCATCGTGGAGCACAAAGGCACCGAGTGGACCGCCGCCCTGACCCGCAGCTCCCGGACGGACAGCCTCTGGCCGGCCCAGCGCTCACCCTTCCACGCCACCATAAAGTGCGGCCATACTATCGTTGCCACCGCAGGTCCACCGTAGCAACCTCGACCCTAGCCGTGACTTCGCTCCCGCCCACGCGGGCACCGCCCCTTGTCATGTGATCACGACGCGCTGCGTAGGGTGTGCATGATACATCCTCTCTCGCCTAAGCTGTCACGCCCAGCCTTCCTCTCCGGCTTCTCCCAGCCTGCTGTTCAAGTGCATGCTTCCCGCGGAGGCGGAACCCCAGCTGAGGTTCCTGGGACGGTGTGTGAAGGAACCGAGGGCTGCCAAGGGCCAGCCGGAAGCAGCTGGCAGCCGCGCGCTTAATTATGGGGTGCGCACGCGCAGACGCTTGCAGAGGCAATCTCAGAGTCTGGCGGAAATGTCTGAGGACCAGGGCGGGAGCCAAGGTCCAGACCACACTACCCCACCCTGGCTCATAAGCGTGCACTGTATACCGTGCTGAGTACACTGAGTGGTCTCAGTAAGGCCTGTCAACTAAGGTTTGTGCGGTGATGAGGATAGAGCCCAGAGTTTCATGTACGTCAGGCAAGCGCTCTACAAGTGATCTGAGCCCAGTTCTGTTCTTTTTGGACAGTATCTCGTCTGTATAACCCAGACTGGCATGGAATGCAATGCTGGATCAACATGCTAAAAGCTGGCACTCACAGACCATATTTCACCTTCTGGCCACCGCCTACTACTCTAATCTAAAATGTGCAATGGAACGGAAGGAGGAAGAGAGGAAGATACCGTTAGGTCCTGTAGAAGAATGGCTCCTGCGCGCCTCCTCAGGCACCAGGTTGTTCCAGGCCTATTTAAAGGAAGCTTCAACAGCCAGGAGGACTGTCTGCTGCGCTTGACATTTCTGTGAGACTTCAGATGGAGTCTCCATGGGGCTGGCGTGCCTCTGTCCAGCCTCGGACCTCTGTACCTGCCTCCTGCGGAGAAATCTTAAACTGAGATCCTCTTTCCCTGTCAGCTAATTGGGTCCGGATGTGTTTTAATGTAAACAGTTGGGAAGATGGGCACACAGAGTCTCAGATATCCCAAACTAACCTCAACCTCTGGCTGAGGATGACCTTTAACTCCTGATTCTCCTGCCCCCACCTCCCAAGTGCAAGGATGTTTTGGTGTAGGCATGCCTTTAGGTTCCGGAGTGAAGGAACTCTTTATCTCTTTTCTTACCTATTTGAGTCAGTAAAGCACCAAATAATTCAAGAATAGAAACAATATTATTGCCTGATAGAGAAACTGGAGGGAAGTGAGACATTTCCATTCACAGTACATTAAAGCCGGAAATGCTTTCTCCAACAACAGTTTTAGAATCAAAGCTGATTCCATAGGATTCTGACTGAATGGAAGTTTTGGCCGAAATGTGATGTAGGTGAATTCTGATGGAAATTTTCCTTTTTGCCCTGGTGTAATGAGTCTTGGGACCTATCTGTGACAGCACCAATGTGCTTTTGTTCTATTGTTTGGATCTTTTTGTAATGAGGTCTCAAGTTACCAGGGCTGGCCCTACACTCCTGAGGTGTGTGAGGCTGTCCTCAAACCCCAGCCTTTCTGCCTCTACCCCGTAAATGCTAGGATTAATGCCCTCCCGGCTTTGCATTGCTCCTTTAGAAAGAGAGAAAGTTTGGTTTAAAGACAAATTCACTTCTGAATTTGATTTTGGATGAGAATTACTAAAATCACTGCCAGTTCTCACCTTCAGAATGAAGATGAGAAACCTCAGGGCCAAGATGTGACTCAGTGGGTAATAGCATCTGCTGCTCTTGCAAAAGACTGGAGGTGAGTTCCCAGGACCTACATCAGGTGTTCATAAACCCTGCAACTCCAGCCCCAGGGGATCCAACCCTGTCTTCTGGCCTGCTTGGGCACTCTCCACTAATGCGTGCACACATTGTTTAAAATTAAACATTAAAAAGATTGCAAATCCCCGGAGACCCAATCAAATGGCGCCCATGTGGCCCAGGTTCATCTCAACCTCCCTATGTAGACAAGAAGGACTTTAAACTTCATATCCTCCTGCCTCAACTTCCCAAGTGCTGGAATTACAGGTAATCACCACCATGTCTGGCTTATGTAATGCTGGTAACTGATCCCAGGGTTTTGTATACCATAGACAACCTTTCTACCAACTGAACTACATCCCCAACCCAGGAGCTAATTTATTTATATCCACATGTACTCTTATGCACGTTAACAATGCACAGGCGAGCTAGTGTCCTTTTTTCCTTTCTCCTGGGTACCAGCTGCTCAATGTAGAAATGGGCAAGTTCATGAAACCCAGGAAAGTGGTGCTGGTCCTGGCTGGATGCTACTCCGGACACAAAGCCATCATCAACATTGATGATGGCACCTCAGACCACCCTTACAGTTATGCCCTGGTGGCTGGAATTGACTGCTTTACCCTAAAAGTGACAGCTTCCATGGGCAAGAAGAAAATTGCCAAGAGATCTGAGATCAAGTCCTTTGTGAAAGTTTATAACTACAACCATTTCATGCTCACAAGGCACTCTGTCGATATCACCTTGGACAAAACTGTTGTCAACAAGGATGTGCTCAGAGACCCAGCCTTAAAATGCAAGGTTAGTCAGGAGCCCGAGGTCGAGTTTGAGGAGCCATGTAAGACAGGGAAGAACAAATGGTTTTTCCAGAAGCTTTGCTTTTAGGTATACTTTTGTTTTTGTGATTAAAATAAAAAAAATGAGCAGGCTTAGTAATAAAAACATAGATTAAATATTAACTTTTATATGAGGTCCATATTAGAATTCATAAACATTTGGGCTATAGTGAGTCGATTTTCCTATCATTCAAATTGGTTTTGCCAGTCTTTTTAGCTTTTAAATTAAAAAATGTAAATTACAGATGTGACTCATGTTTGTGATTTACATTGTTTTTTGTTTGTTTGTTTGTTGTTGCTTTTGAGACAGGGTTTTTCTGTATAGCCCTGGCTGTCCTGGAACTCACTCTGTAGACCAGGCTGGCCTTGAACTCAGAAATCCGCCTGCCTCTGCCTCCCAAGTGCTGGGATTACAAGCATGCGCCACCACTGCTGGGCTGTGATTTACATTGTGTTACAGTTGCTGTTCTGCGTCTTCTGACCATCTTGACCATCTGATTGTTTCAAAGTCACTGTGTTGCCCATTTTTATGAAACATATACTAGTTATATTAACTTAAAATAGTACATTGACTAAAAGACTGATAAGAACACTCCCTATTGCACATAATTTATTTGTGGTTTTGTTTTGTTGGTGGTACTGGGGTTTGAACCTAGAGCTTTGCATGTGCTAGACAAATGTTGAACAGAAAAGCTACACCCCCAGTCCATGCTCACAGTTCTTTAGTGCTTCTTTTGTACCTTTGTTTATCATGCTAAAAACTGAGAAATTACAAGAGATTCCAGACATACTACAAGGAGGAAAATTGAGCTGTGATGTCAAAGCAATTAGCCTCAGCTCACACAAACACTAGATGCTTGTTATGGATGTGTGTATTTACAAGGCTGAGGTGATAAAGATGCTGCGGTGGAAGGTGTTTGCTTGCTTTGAAGTGGCTTCGTAAAGGTCTATGTCGAATGCCCATCTGCCCTCAGCTTGCAACATCTCAACAGCTGTTCCCCTGATGCTCACAAGACTGGTAATGTTCTGAAAAGGATCTGCAAGCCACAGCTGTTGGCTTCTCTCCCTTGTCCCTGTGACCCCCCCAGGGAGGCTTTCACTGCAGAAGAGGCAGGATGAGGGAGGGTGGAAAGAGGGAAAATACCTCGAACATGCCAAATTCACTCACAGCAAGGGAGCAGAGGACTTCTGCCCCAAGGTCCTTCCTTAGCAGATTACATTGATGTAGTTGGTGGGGTGTGGCCCCATCTGTTGTTATGCGGTGCTGTTTCCAGAGCTGACCTCACTTCTGGACTCTGCAGTAGGTTTGGAAGTACCAAGAGACTGGAAGATAGTACCACGACAAGAGCCATGGTAAATGCTGAAAGAGGAAGTGAGTGAGTTCCATGATAGAGATGGTTTTCAGATTAATCACAGATCTGGGAAGTGGAGATAAAAGGCAAAACTGTGAATTGAGGGAACAGAACTGGGACATGAGGCCCTGGAGATCTCATTAGGCTCTCGCTGAGACAGTTTCCAGTCTAAGTGTGGTCACAGTGCTCTACTTTAGAAAAGTCTGGTAGGTTCCATAGAGCAGGACAAATGGGAGGGAGGAACTTGAAGCAAGAGGCAAGGAAATAGGAGGTGCAACAGAGAACGAGCCACAGGAAGAGTTCCTGGTTGGGCTCATGCTGCTCCTCGGCTACTGGAAAGAGGGCCTGGAGCACAGCCCTTCCGTTACTACAGTGAAAGAGGTGGGAAGCCCTGGCAGCAGGCTTCTACCTGGTAACTAGAAAAGGAAGGAAGGTAGGGTTGATTCTTGGAGGACAGACTGAACACAAGGAAGGACAGGCCTATTCTGGCTCACGGTTCAAGAGGGCAGTGCCTCATGGGGTGCACCGGAGTGTGAGGCAGCTAATCACATTGTATCCCTGTTATAAAAACGAACCAAAGGCAACGAACTTCTCAACCACCCAGACCCCTCACACTGAGGCTCCTTTATGTTTGTTTCTCTCTGTTTGGTTGTGGCTGAACCATCTGCTGCTGGGGAGCTATTCTGGGCAAGATGATGGTTAGAGAGCCAAGGCCTGAGGAAAATGGACAAGGTGGGCCTGCACAGGGAGTATGAGGCTAGCACGGCTCCACCGCTTCCTCCAGATCCTGTTTCCTGCCACAGCCCGTTCTGGCTTCACGGTGACTTTCAGCTCTCCAGACCCAGAGCCTGGGCCAGACCAGACCCAGACACAGCTTACCTGGTCTTGTGTTTTATTTTTTATTTTGAGGACAGGGCCTCTTATTATTCTAGACTGACCTCCAACTTGCTGCATCGTAGCTGAGGATGAGCTTTAACTCCTAACCCTCCTGTCTTCCCAAATGCTGGGATTACAAGGTCTGCCACTATTCAAGTGGGGCTAGGAACCCAGGGATTCATGCATTCAAGGAACAGCACTCTACCAATTGAGCTACCCCCAGCCTCTTCTATGCTTTCCCATCAAATATAAAGGGAAGTCACTGGGGTTGTTGTTGGCCCAGTGTGGTTTGTTGTTGGTTGTGTATGTTAAGATCTACTCACCCATATTCCTGGCTAGGACACTAGGGAAAGAAAGGCAGGAGAGGCATGCTGTAGCCCACTTCTGCCCTGACTGCAGGCTCCTTGTGAGAGCATATGTGGCAGGAACAGCATGGGCTGCAAGACAGGCAAGGGCAACACAGAAGGCTTCCTGGAGGAGGTGGGATCTGAGGCTGTCTTGGAGATTGTGTGCTATTTATTCTAATCCCAAATAAGAAAAGAGATTTAGACTCTTGAAAGGTTTGGATTCTGGTGGCCATGGTTGTAAATGTCTATAATCCCAGCCTTCCAAGGACAAAGGCAGAAGTGTGGAGTCTGAGGCTGACCTGGGCTACATAATGAGCCCTGGTTTCAAAAACCCACGAAGAAGCCAAGCATTTAGTTCCAACACTAAAGAGGCAAAGTCAAGCAGATCTCCGTGAGTTCCAGGCCAGCCAGGACTACATGAGATCTTGCCCCAATGCAAACAAATCAAAACAACCATAAAGACACCCCCACAAAACAAACATAATAAAGGAAAACCAAAAAGATTGGACGCTGACAAACTCTGCAAACACTGGGCTCTTGAGGTTTGAAAAGTGGGGGTGGGGAGACCCCTTTGCCGTGCCTTCCAGGCCTTGATATCTCCTGTGGCCCAGGTGATGTATACCTGAAAAGCATCTGGAAAGAAGTCAGTCAGTATCCTCAGAGGGTCCCAGCCCTGGTTGAGGAAAAGCTGCTTCCCTTTCCCAGGAGCTCTAAGATCTCAGGGATGGGGGGGAGGGTGGGACACGGCTGTTGCTACTCTGAAGTTRGTCTACTGAAAGTCCCTGGACACAGGGGTCAGCAGACATCATAGCATCGGCTTTAGAGACCTGGCTACTGAGTCTAAGCAGAGATAGACTTACATTTCCTCTTCTAGTAGTCCAGGCCCCTGCCATCTCCTCCCTCTCCCTGGGTGGGCTGTGCTTTTTAGAGAAACACTGAAGAGAAGCCAAAACTCGGGAGAATCCTCTACTAGTGGCTTTCCAGGTCCCGGGTTAGCTCATGCACAGGTGCCCAGGCTTGGACCATTCCCAGCGTGATGGCAGTGGCCATCCAGAGCCACTGCTGTATGCTGAGTTTTCTCTTCTGCCTCTCCATCAAGAGGGAGTGTGGGTGGCGGGGGTAGGGGGCGAGTGGATTGCCTAGTCTGTCCCACGCGGCCAGGCATGTGCGGTTCAGTGACTGGCTGAGGCCTAAACAGAAGGGACAACAGTGCCTTTCCTGAGAGAAGTGGGAAGAAAGTATCAGCCACGGCTGACCGAGCTGTGACCCAGGGCCCAACACAGAGCCAATTAGCAGTCACCACCACAGTGACAGGCTTGCCACAGTTTCCACAGGAGGCCCTCATGTGCAGCTAGAGTGTCAGGCCGAGTTAGCACCAGGAGGCTGAGTGGAGCCCAGCTGC
>BDUI01004034.1:104670-118709 GCA_002335545.1 Apodemus speciosus
CATACATACATACATACATACATACATAGATACATACATACATTTCCCACAGTTTCCTGTACTGAGGAAAGAAATTTAAGTGAAAATATAAGATAATGAAAGATCCATAATCACTTTTGAGCAGCCCATCTGTTTTCTCTGCATTCAAGGCATGTCTATGTATAGAGTGAACATTTGTGCGTGAAATGCCCTTGACATTTTCTTACAGAAAAGAAGGGAATTAATTGCTAGGTAGAAGAGAAGTGAGCACAATTATCAGAGTGTAGAGAAGATGGAACAAGAGCTTTACAGAAGCCACAACCAAGGACAGAACTCGCTTTCAGAGAGAACTGACTGCCCTTTCTCCACTGGCAAATATAGCTGCAGCTCAAAATAGAAAGAGTGTGAGCTAGGAAATCACTCTTTAGCTCCAAACACTGGACACTCCACATTCACACAGACTGGCCAGAGGCAAAGAAGACTACATGGAGTCTTGCTTTCCTGAGATTAACTGTTTTGGAGACTAAGCATATGATATGTCTATGGAAGTAGCATGGTATCTAAGACACAGTAACTACTTACATCATTCTAAATTTATATAAGAACTTCTTGTGGTGATTAGCTCATTAAATGTAATTAACTTTTCTAATCCCAGTATCTTTAAGTCTGCTTCTTTCAGCGAAATGACACCAGCATTGCATGTCAAAGCAGTTCAGATGCATCTATATCTAAGCGCCTATTGGATATCTTCCTTTTTCTAGATGCCTTCCAAACTRATTTCATCATGTACCCAGAGGACCTTATAACACAAAGGTTGCATTGAGAAGGATGTGCTCAAATACTAGCAAAGTCATCTGAGGTAAAAGYCTCATGTTCTCTGAACCTTGCAATTTAAAACTATGGAATGGAGACTACAAGGTTATCTCCTAGGATTACTGAGAAAACAAATGAAGAGAGCATATCACCTGATACCCAGTGAATGAGTTCTAGTGTTTAAAATTATTAGAAATAATGAATCTCACCAAGACTCCCCTTTGTACCTTCCTACCTGCTAACAGTAGCTGTTGAAACATTAGTTCCTAACATCTTCCAACAACCCCTTTCTCTGTACATTTCTGTTGCTGGTCTCTGAAAKTTACCATTGTTTCATTTCCTTAAGGCTGCAGTCTCTGACATTAAGACTTCCTGTTTGGTTCTTTATTCTTYACCATGTATCTCCACAACAGTGGGTATCTAATATCAGCTCCCCAGATATTTACTTCCTAGTCTATCTCTCTCCTACTGGAATGTAAACCAGTGAAGGCTAAGATTGTGTTTACAATGTAGTGTTCATCCTGTGCCCAAGAACAACAGCAGAAGAAAAAAGTGTGGACTCTAGTTCCTCCTATTAAAATTTCATAAGGATTTCAAGCTGTCCACCAGAGACCCCTGAGGGATTAGCTTTCACTATGTACACAGTGGTCAAGTACCCCTAACCCTACCCCAAGCCAACTGCTGGCCCTCCATGCCATCCTCCACCCCAGGACTGAGGGTGCTGGGGATTCCTTTTGACAACACGAGATGGTTTTGCTAATTCCTCTGCAACTAGATCAAAGGTCCCAGATTTCCTTTCTGCTGCCAAGCCATAAATGGCTTCTTCCCTATTTGAAATCTCCAAGCATTTTATCTATGGCACTATTCTTTTTCTTCTACTTATACCTTAAAAACTACTGCCAAGATCTATTTCTTTCTAATCCTCAACACAGGCCAAGATGTGATATGAAACCTGGGGCAGATTCTATCACAGGAAAGAACTTTCAGGATTAATACATAAAGGCATAAATCCTGAGGGAGAAAAATTACCTTCTTTTATGCCCTTGAACAATCTTCCTTGTGTTGAGCCTTCRGAATCTGACCTGCTTTAAATATGACAAACTATGCAAGCAAGAACAATAGAAGTCGGTGTTCATATCTCCAACACTAAATCTTTTCTAAMCAGCCCGAGCATTTGTTTTATGTTTTCATGCTGAAGACAACTTGCAAATTGCTTTCACACACTCACCTGGGGTGAGGCACATCSTCTGCCAGGTTATGGGAGAAGAATGCTGAACAGTAGGTCTCCCATCAGAGACACTAAGGCCTTTCATTTATTGTTTTCTTCTCCTTCCTGGGATTCTAAGTTTCTGAATGTCTAGCTTTTCTTTTGAAATAGAAAATAGTGTAGAACAGACTGTGTAGGACAGACAGCRTAGGACAGACAGTGTAGGGTAGGCAGTGAAGGACAGACCATGTAGGACAGACAATGTAGGACAGACAGTRTAGGGTWGGCAGTGMAGGATAAGCYAGTAGARGATAGACAGTGTGGTATAGGCAGTGTAGAATAGGCAGTCTATAATATGGAGTATTAAAAATGATTCTCTTATGTTACTGTGGTGAAGAAGATTTCTCAGCAGAATTTCAGGAATAAAAAACCATTCCAGGAGGCTGAAGAGATAGCTCAGTCACTTAAGTGCTTGAAAGCACGAGAGCCTYTATTCAGTGACGAATTCTCACATACAAAAGCACATCTGTATTTTCAGCACTGGGGCGGCATAGAAAAGCAGGTCCCTAGAGCTTGCTGTCAAGTTAGCCTAGGCGAATTAGTGAGCTACAAGATCACTCTCAGTAAACTCTAAGCTGAGCAAGTATTTCTGTTTCAAAAAGTAATGTGAAAGTAATATAAAAGGACATCTGGTACTGATCTCTGTNGATAGACAGTGTGGTATAGGCAGTGTAGAATAGGCAGTCTATAATATGGAGTATTAAAAATGATTCTCTTATGTTACTGTGGTGAAGAAGATTTCTCAGCAGAATTTCAGGAATAAAAAACCATTCCAGGAGGCTGAAGAGATAGCTCAGTCACTTAAGTGCTTGAAAGCACGAGAGCCTCTATTCAGTGACGAATTCTCACATACAAAAGCACATCTGTATTTTCAGCACTGGGGCGGCATAGAAAAGCAGGTCCCTAGAGCTTGCTGTCAAGTTAGCCTAGGCGAATTAGTGAGCTACAAGATCACTCTCAGTAAACTCTAAGCTGAGCAAGTATTTCTGTTTCAAAAAGTAATGTGAAAGTAATATAAAAGGACATCTGGTACTGATCTCTGTTGCATGTGTACCTGCATGCATATGTGCAAGTAAACACACACGCGAGCATGCGCGTGCACACGCGCACACACACATACACACACACATATACACACACAAATTCATATACTACCACCATCACCATCATCAATAATCACCATCACCACTAGCACTACCCCACCTCATACAGACATAGCAAGGCAATCTTGACGCATGTTAGTCTGTTAAAAAACTTAAAGACAGTTAATATACAAAAAGATTGTTTTTCCTTGATTTCCTCTAGTGTTTTATTACTCATTTTGAAGAGAACAAACTGTTATTTTCCCACTTGTCACACAGATTATCTCAACATCCCGTGGCATTTTATTCTCTCCRGTTACATGGCAATATAGCTTATTAATAAAGTACGGGTCTTGTCATATAGCTTATTAATAAAGTATGAATTGTAACAATTGTTAATTAGGAAAGAAATGAAAACAAAATAACTTGAAGGTGATTGCTTTATGGCAAACACAAGAGAGGCCGGAAGCAAGGTTGGTGATCTGTGACGTGAAAGTTACTGCCCTACACATGTGAAGTAACAAGGCCCATGCAAAGGATCCAAGGCTAGCACCACTTACCATATTAGAATGGTGCTTCTCAGACCAGAGTGTGCATAGGAATCCCTTGGGYGATTGGTGCTGCTATACAGCATCTCACATGGTCTCTATTTCATAATGACTCATGACTCATAACTCTGGAATCAAGGGCCCAACAGACAGTGGGGAGGGAGGCAAAATCAGAGGGCTCATTAGTGARCTCAAGTTTCAGTGAAAGACTTCATCTCAAAAAGCAGAGTGGACAGCAGGTGAGAAAGGCCCCTGGCATCGACTTCTGCATGGTGACTTATGTGGGAAGCATGTATGTATAAGTGCATATGTGTAACACACACACACACACACACACACACACTACATGATGTTAAATGAGGCTACACATGTGAAGCTGTAGTTCTACAAGACAAATGCCTATAAGATGACCTTGTTTAACAATTGACTCTTTCATGATCATTCAACTTGGCAGAGGACTCGGGGGAGAATATGGGATAAAGAGTGATGGCTTATAGTAGTCATCTCTGTTAACAACATGAGGAACATGATGGAAGATGCTAAAAAATATCTAAAGATAAGACTATTTAGGGGACTTCTGATTCATTTTGAGTGCTTTGAATTGATGAGGCTTGACTGYGGATGAGAATTTGCACCATATTCCATAGGTTCATGTGTTTGAATGCTTGGCCCCTAGGGAGTGTCAATATTAGGAGATATGGCCTTTTGAAGAAGGTGTGGCCTTGTTGGAGCATATATATTGCTGGAGAGATGGRCTATAATCTCAAGCTACATGCAGTATAAARTTCAGTCTCCTCCTGGCTACCTATAGAATATAGTCTCCTTCTGGGTGTCTTCAGATAAGAAGGAGAACTCTCAGATCTTTCTCCAGCACCATGTYTGCCTGTATGCTCCCATACTTCCTATCATTGTAACAGACTAAATTCCTGAAAGTGTAAGCCAGCTCCAATTAAATATTCCCTTGATCACAGTGCCTCTTTACAGCAATGGAAAATCTAACTAAGACAATTATATATCTTTTTTTAWAATGTGAGCATATGTGTTATACACAGTATGAGTGATGTATATAATGTGCAGAGTGTGTATGTACATACATGTATGGGTAATCATAGTGGCCATAGGTAGATGTTGGGAGTTTTCTTCTGTCTYTTTCTACCTTATTTTTTTCTTTTGAGGCATGTACTTTCAGTGAACCTAGAATTCAGTGTTTATGTTGAACTAGTTGGTCAGAAAGCTCTTGGGGATCCACGTGTCTCCTCCTTCCACCAGTGTGGGATTACAGCTGTATGCCATCCTGCCTGGGTTTTTCATGCCTGTTCATGTCCTCCTTATTACACAGCAGACACTTAATCTACTGAGTGGCCTCCCCAGACTGTTTATTTTTTAACAAGGCTTCCAGAGGCATTATACACAGCTACAGTAGATAATATATGTATAAATAAATTCAGAAAATACATCTTGGCTTATATCCTTTTCCAGACATGGTATATAATCAATAAGAATATGGTTTTCCTTCCCTTCAATCTTCAGAATGTGCACACTTGCAAATACCTGCTTTTATCTTTCACAAGAAGTCAAGCAGCTGTGCAGGGAATAACACATCCCACGGATGCCCTTAGTACCAGGCCCTTGGTAATTGCCCATTTAAATGAAAAAAGTAACTGCTAATACATATGCATTACTGAAAGGCATGCTCCAATCTTTCTTGCCAACCTGCACATTTCTATAATAAGCCATTTGTTCAGAGCTCAATTATTTTGTTATATTTGATTAAACAAAATCAGCACTGCAGAAATTCTATTGGGGTAAATTGACATCTTTTCTCAAGAAAATCAACCCCTTTGCTGGGCATGCTTTTAATAGTGAATTTTTCCAGTATCAATGGCCATATTTGAGCAT
Source organism: Apodemus speciosus (assembly GCA_002335545.1). NCBI lineage: Eukaryota > Metazoa > Chordata > Mammalia > Rodentia > Muridae > Apodemus > Apodemus speciosus. The sequence goes on from BDUI01004034.1 coordinate 110,259, forward strand.
GATTCTTGAGAACTGCTTTTAAGATTGACAGCAACCTTAGAGATTGCTTTTACAAAACAGTTACCATGTCAACAGTGCAAAAATAATTACTCAGCCTTAGAGATAGATCTATGATATTCATAAGACTTGGCAGGTAGGAATTAACTATTAAAGCCTTGTAATTAGTTTCTTAATCCAAAGCTTGGAAGTGATAATAGTTTAATGCCTCGGCTATGTCAATAATGTTTAACCATTATGATCCATTCAAAAAGTGGGTCTACTAATTCTATTATTGAGTATATGAAAACAGGGTGAAATTACTGTGGTCCTGGGACAAATAAGTAACATTTCCAGTTTTCATAATGGAGCATTATTTTTCTAGTGCASATATTATCATCACWCTCTTTGATCACATTCTTCACTGTGGTGGTAAATGTTCCCATAGATTCTTGCATTTGCATTCATGGTCTACAGTGGGTGACTCTGTTTGAGATGCTTGTGGAATCTGTAAGAGGTGCATCTTTGTGGAAGAAAGTACATCATGGATTGCAGTAGGTTTTGAGGGTTTATATCCTGGCACTGCCTACTTTCTGTTTCCCTCCTCCTCTTTTTCTTTACTCCCTATAGGAATTAACTGTGACGAGCCAGTTTTCCACCCCTGTCAGCATGCCACTCCTTTCTGCCTTGAGAGACTCTCCTGTTGGAATCATGAGTAAAAATCAATCTTTCCACTTATGAGGTACATTTGGTTGTGATATTTTGTCACAACAATAGAGCATTGACTAACATAATGGCTCTCATTTTCATCATCACCATGGTCTCCATCAGTTCCTTTATTTTCACCATTTTAACTGTCATCTTTATTTTGTTCTCCTCTCCCCTAGGCTTGCAGAGTTGTCCTACAGCATAGCAGCTCTGCAATAGTTCTGGAGGCCAGTCAATCATGCCTTTATTAGAATATTTTTAATTGTTTGTTTGTGTATGTTTGTGTGGAGGGGTGGTGCACATGCTCATGTGTGTGTGTGTGTGTGTGTGTATGTGTGTGTGTGTGTATGTGTGAGATGCATGTCTAGTTTGGTGTATATACTTATGTGCATTTGTACTTATGAATAAATGTGCACATGGACACCAGAGGTTGACATCATGCATGCTCTTTTATCATTCTTCATCTAATTTTGTTTTGTTTTTGAAACAGGCTCTCTTCTGGAACCATGACCTCTCCAAGTAACTAGACCTGCTGGTTATTGAGATACAGAATTTTTTTCTATCTCACCTCACCAAGCACTGGGTTTATAAGCATTTACCACCATAGTTAGCTTTGTTAAATATTCTGGGTATTAAATTTAGGTCTTCATGCTTATTCAACCAAGTACATCTCTTAGTTTCCTTAAAAGACTGRCTGTATCAAAGTCCTTTCATCCTATTCTGAACCCTATGGTGGATCAGATAYTACTCTCATTCCCTCTCTTTACCAGAGTTTCTGTATCCATCATTTTGAGAACCACTTCTACAAGGACAGTAGCCTTCATTTCTTATCTAGGTACAATCCCTTAGATAAGCATGTGCAGTTTATGAATTGCCATGGGTGTAACATCATGCTGAATGTAATAGAGCATTAGAATATCATATGCATCTCTTCCCAATACTGAGTGCTAAATTCAATGAGGATAGAGATGATGGTTTTTTACTTGTTGAGTCTTCATSTTATAGAAAGTTACCCAGCATAAGCCAGATGACCTGTGGGTATGCATCAGATAGATTACAATATGTTGCCTATTTATAATTAGAGTTAGCAGAGACTCAGTGCTTATCATAGGCCAGACACTATACCATGCATGTTTCCCACAGCAGTAAGACAATGAATCTCAGAGTGATAGATGACTCTTGTGTCTCTCACAGAGAAAAAGTAAATAAAATAGATGGTTTGGATGTTCATATCTTCCATGCCAACAAAAGTTTCCAGGAGATACACCTTCCATTCTACCTTTCGTGAGGCTGAAAAACTTATTAAAACTTTGATGTATGGAGATTTTGGAATGTGGCAAGTCCAGACCCTAATTATCTTTGGCCATCTTTAGTCCTTTTAATGGCCATTTATTTCACATCTGCTGTGCCTGACATAACACTTTAGTGACCATTAGGTTAATCCTTTGTAATGCACAGATATCTAGTTTCTTATCCAAAAGCCTAAGAACTGTAACAGATAGCATCTGGAGCTTATAGCAGAGATTGCACAGCATTACCTTAACCTGCCTTCTTATCATTCCCACCAGGGTATCTGAAAAGMGGCTCAATTTATGAATTTCTTTYAGTTCAGCAAACTGTACCAGCTGAGGGGACCCAAGTTGCATCCCCTGAACTTGGCCACTTATGCTTGGCTTCAGAATCAACTGTCTCTCCCATTGGGGTGAAAATTGGATCTTTGCAGCAGTTCTCATTGTCACTAGTGTGCTGATGTTGGGAAGTTGGGACCTGTAATTAAATGGGATGAATAGGCCYGATGAGAGTTCCCAYATAACTACTTCATCTTCATCTGCATGTGAGGTTGCAGCCAATAGGCATCATGGTGACTCAGGAAACATGCCTGTACCATACAGTAAGCTTCATAGCATCTCAATCACGAACTCTCCATCCTTCCTCCCTGTGAGATATCTATTCCCATTACTTGTTCCCTACCCACTGATAACATTTGGTAACAGGAGCTAAATGATCTAAGACAATAGCTTGTCTATGTTAGCCCTCTCAACTATTGGTTCTACTTTAACCACTTTAATAGAYAATACATTTTGTTAACATTAGCAATAACCCAGAATTATTCCTGACTAAAGGAAATATGGAGACAAAGTGTGGAGCAGAGACTGAAGGAAACACCATCCAGAGACTACTCCACCTGGGGATCCATCTCACTTACAGATACCAAACCTGGACACTATTGAGGGTGCCAAGAAGTGCTTGCTGACAGGAGCCTGATATAGCTGTCTCCTGAGATGTTTTGCTAGATCCTGATAAATACAGAAGCTAATGCCCACAGCCAACCAATGGACTAGRCATGGGGTTCCCAATGGAGGAGTTAGAGAAAGAACTGAAGGAGCTGAAGGGGTTTGTAACCCCATAGGAAGAATAATATCAACCAACCAGACCCCCAGAGCTCCCAGCCAACCAAAGAGTACATATGGAGGGACCCATGGCACCAGCCACATATATAGCAGTGGACGACCTTGTTGGACATCAATGGGATGGAGCCCCTTGGTCCTGGGAAAGCTTGAGGCCCCAGTGTAGGGGAATGCTAGGGCAGGGAGGCAGGAGTGGATGGGTGGGGCAGCACCCTCATAGAAGCAGGGGGAGGTGGGATGGGATAAGGGTTTCCGGAGGGGAAACCTGGAAAGGGGATAACATTTGAAATGTAAATAAATAAAATATACAATAAAAACATTAAAAAAATAACCAAAGCCTCTAGCCTTCAAAATGGGTGTCTTTGTAGAATGTAGATGTGTGCGTGTGTGTGCAAGGGGAGCATAGGGACATAGTCAAAACCAGAGCTGCTGCGTACCCTAGAGCAAAGAAGCAGAGGCTCGCCTCACTGCTCACTGCTCCATTGTTGTRGGCAGTGATGCTCCATTGYTSTAGGTAGGGATGTTGCTCCTTAATTGTACTCTTCTGTCTTGAGTACAAATACCTGCAATGGAAAATATTTGCCAAGTCAAGATGCCTACTGTCAAATGCAGACCTCCACTCTAAGAAGCCATATCTTTTATAATTTTGGGCTAACCGAGAGATAGTTGGCTAGGATTGAAAGGAGACATTAAAGAAAAGCTATGAGCATATCGTTTCTCAAGAGAGAGAAGTAATGACAGCTACTTGCAAAATTTGAGGTAGAATGAAATCCATGCTTCTTCTCCAATCAGAATCTTAGGCAAGTATTCAGCATGGGAAGCCTCTTAGGAGGAAAAGGAAGAAAAAAAGGGGAAGTACAAACTACCTGGACGTGAATAGCAAAAGTCCAGATGCAAGTACACAGTGAGATAGGCAGGTCATGTGAGAAGCAGAGCTGGACAAAGTATTTTTCTGTTCTGTTGGCTTAGATGTCTGATTCCTCTATGTCTCCCTTATCAATGAGGACCACAATGAAGGTTCCACAGTAATGGTGCACTGGAGATGAAGCCAGCAAGTTCCACACTGAGGACTGGTGATGGATGGTCCTTGGTAGCTCTCATGTGACTCCTCCCAGATGCTGTTGTCCTCACCCACATTTTAGAAAATACTGAAGCCAGTGAGGATGGGAACAGAATTTAAGGCACAAATCTGTCAAGGAACAGTATCAAGAGAGGRGCCAGGCTTTAGGACTGTATTCTCCTCTTGTAAGTAATTTCCTGAGAGGTACCTTTCCTGATCCCCCTGCCCCGCCCATTGCTGTCCTTTATTTTATCTATTAAACCCCACCAGAGCAGAAGAAAGTCAACCGTTTGACCATTGACTGTTGAATGATCAAGAAAAAACAAAGCTATGAAGATTTATGGGCACATTATTACATTGACCAGTTTCTAAACATATTGTAAAGTACTGGGAAAGAATTACTTAAAAGAAACAAAAAGGTTTATTTGATCCCATGGATTTTGATGTTTTGGTGTATAACCAAGCAGACAAACTAAGATTTTGATGAGAGTGCAGTGGCAGAGGCTGGGTGGAAGAGAGAAGCTTATATCACAAATTAGGCAGCAACAACGAAAGAGAGGCACCAAAATCTCACAGTCTAAAAGTCATGCTCTCGGTGGCTTAAAGATGTACCTCTCCTCCATGACATCCCACAATCTGAACGTTCTGTCATCTCCAAAAAGCAACRCTCTGGGAACATGTCTTTTACACAGAGGCCTTTCGAAGACTTTCAAGATTAAAATTCCAGAATCTAGTTATGCTCATCAATTCTGCAGCTTTTGTTTCTCCCACTACAAATTGTATTCCTAGGTATCTTAGCTCAGTACCTTAYRTGTACCTTCGTAAGATTGCCTAATTTTCTGAATTACTCAGAAAAGCTTAGCTTTCCATTTTCTTTTTCTATTTTATTCTAATGCATTTTTGCTCTTTCTCTAAAGCTCCCCTCCCCATAATGTGGCTGCTCATCTGTCCCATGATCTACATGCCTAACTCAAAAGAATGGTGTTATCCATTTTTCTTTTCWATCTCCCTCTTGCAGGCACCTGCAAAGAGTTTTGGTTTGCCTGCTTTTGAGTTTTCTTTTAAAACTCAAACACAATTGTCTTGTGTTTGCTTTTGAGTGTGTTCTTAACTTCTTAATTAATGTGACTAAGAACCCTAAGTAGAGACCTCAATTTTCCCAGTAACATGGTGATTCTGCCAGGATTCTCCCAGACTTCCCATAACATCAGGAAGAGATGGCTTTACTACCAGTCTCGCAGTATGTGGGATCATAAACATCTTCTACCACAGCCCACTCAATTTAGAAACATGTCACCTTGCACGCAATCACTATGGCTTTAGGTAGGGATGGAGGTGAGTGTTTCTAAAGAGTCACATTAAGACATGAGAACCAAGTTTTTCCCTGGGAGTCTGTTCTTCCCTAGCTGAGTTCCTGAAGGCATCCTGCGATCTCTCATCTCTGTCWAYGTTCTTAGAAGTTGTATTGGTTCCCCAAGAAGATACAGGAAATGAATATGAAGGAAGACAGAGAATCTAGTATTTGCCAAGCACCATGTTCACAGTGAGGTTAGAAAGTTGGGTGAGAAGTGAGGACTCAGAAGGCTTTGCCCAAAATGTTGTAAAATAAGCACATGACAAAAAAAAGTTGGCAAAGAAGAGGGCTAGACATCTCTGGGGAAGGCTGTGTCCAGCAGCCACTGTGAGAGGTACACAGATTTTCTTAGAGTGTCCAAAGGTGATCTATGGCCCATTACCACACTAAAATACATGAATATATACAGAGAGATTTAAGATGGTAATGAGTCATGCAAACCTGAAATAATATAACCATTACCTGAGGATTACTAGGGAATGGGGAGTCATTTTCTTTTCTTTTCTTTCTTTTGTTTTTGCAGGGAAGTTTTTTTGCAGGGAACCTACCCAGTAGGTTGTCCATGATCTAGCAGTGAATGGCGATGCACACATGTGCATATTGACAGTACTAGGGTTTTAAGGGGATATTTATAAAATGGGAAAAGATATGTATATGGGAAGAGGTTATGGAGAAGATACGTATATGGGAGTCCATGAGAAGCTGGGAGATAAAAGTACATTTTATTCATGAATGAAATTACAAGAGAATAATAACAAGGTAATAATAATAATAATAATAATAATAATAATAATAATAATAATAATAAATTAAGGATAATAGTAATAAAAGATCTGTGGTAAGACAATAGAGGTGGAGAATGAGAAATCATTATTTGTTTAAGAAAGAAGCCTTTTKCCAGAATGACTTGAAACCTTTCCCCACCTTAACAATCAGAGCATGCCTGAACAAAGTATGAGCCATCTCCTAGAGTAGACAGCTGCTTTTTCATGACATATGAAGGATCAGAACTCAGTAGACACAAGGCTTTTGATTGTTGTACCTGTCCTGGCTCACCAGCTCACTTATATTATTGGGAATGTCTTTAGATTCTTTAATGAACTGTTGCTATTTCTAACACAATCAAAGTATCCTTGGTCGAATTCTTTGTTCTGGAACATGAGAACTGAAATCTCAGCAGGTACTCCTCTGACTCTGATCTACCCCTAGGGATAGAACTATATTTAACAGACAGAGCATGCCAAGAGAAGTCCAAAATACACAACTGGGTCAACATATCCTCTATAACAGTAAAAAAGTTCCTATCAAACCCAGTGACCTGAGTTTGACCCTGTGGCCCACAAGGTGGAAAGAGAACTGACTCTCAAAATTTGTCTTCTGACTTTCACATGTAGCCTCCAACATATATGTAAATACATTAATAGATGTATTGGCTTTATTTCACCTAAGAAGTGGTTATAAAAGCAACAAAGAGGCTCCATTTCATTTGCAAAAGGTCATCGAACTTTTATATGCTGTTCCTGCTATGATCTATATCCCCATAGTTAGAGTGCGCTGTCTTGTATTGAAGTCTCTGCTTCTGAGACATTTGTGTGCCTCCCTCCACAGAACTGATCTATCATGTCTTTTATTTCCTTAACACACTATCTCTGTTCCTATACTATCCAAGCAGCTAGGTGGAATGGTCAATCATGCCAGGAAGTTGAGTGGGTAGAGCATGTCTGAGGCCCCAGGAAAGTCGATGGTACACACCTGAGAGGATAGGCATCTCCCTGCTTCCTGCCAGCTTCCTGGCCTGGAACATATGCCACACTTTCCACATAAGGTAACATGACCTGTGGTCACACAGGCCCAGAACGGTGTTCTCCATGCTCATGTGGTACCTAGAGGCCTTGAGGGCTTTGCCTAGAGACTTTGAGGGCTTCCCTTCCTAGATATTCCTCTGTGCAAAAGGTATTTAATCCTGGGTCCACCCTGAGAAGTTGGTACAATTTGCATCTGTTTTCCATGATGAACAGCCAATAAACAGTTTGGAATCAAGGACTGCCATGGAGAACTACTATGGGAGCATGAACAGGTCTTTGCCTACAGAACTACTGCCTACTCCCATAGAAGGCCTCTCTGTGCTCCCAGCCACAGCAGCCAAGCTAAGGATGATGAGCAAAGTGGGAACTCCTCTTCCCCAAGTCCCAGGCTGGTTGCTACACTTCGTTCCCAACTCCTCTGTGCTCCACCCATGGAAAACTGGGTGCCCRGGGCTCTGCGACCCCCAGCTTAAGCTTTGTCACATGTCAGACTATGTTATCCCACCCCCAGAGTGGCATCTTGGAAATTCCCTGAAGCCCAGCACCGGCCCAACAGCAGCGTGGGCTAAGCGCATTCAAACCCACATTTTTCTTCCCAACTGCCTATGCCCTGCRGCAGAGCAATCCATGAGCCCACACAGCCATGGTACATATTTTTCTCAGTGATAGAGGAACTTAGAATGTCTCAGAAGATGTACCAATCCCAGATACTAGTCAATATCTTCACCATTCTGGTTTATATCCTTAGTAAACCCCACAAAGGAAACAAGTCAACAGTGAAGACATCTGACAACTCTAACTCTCAGTAAATGTGAAATCACAATGCTCAGGCTCAGATGTAGTCATTGTCACATGTATCTTACATATGATTATAACTAATTGTTACAATAGATCTTTGTTTTACAAATAAGGTATATGTGTATGTGTGTGTGTGTGTGTGCTGTATATATGTACATAAATGAATACATTCAACTATGAGTGCATGTGCAGAGGAAGATATCTGATGTCCCACTCTGTCAGTCTCCACTTTACTTACTTGAGACAGGGTCTCCCACTGAACAGGAAAATAAGATAGGAAGCAATCCTCAGTAATCCCCCTGTCCTCTTATTCCAAAGGTGGTCTGCAGTTTTATGTTTAAC
>BDUI01004035.1:17347-77264 GCA_002335545.1 Apodemus speciosus
TCATAACATAACAACATATATTCCCCTCAGGATAAAACAGTTGACCTGCTTCATAGCAGCCTCCTTTAGTACACATTGCAAAATAAAAAGGGGTTCAACTGCAGGCTAGGTCATAAGTGCTTTTCTACACTTCTAGGAGTGGAAAGTGCCCCGGTTAGGCAGAACAGTGGCAAAATTACTCTGAATGCACAACAATCAGGTCCCTTTTGGTATAAGAGCAGTATGTGTAATGGGGCCAAAATGATGACCTATAAGCCATGGAAGAAAATTAGGGAAGTAGAATGGAATAAACCCAAGTACCAGCAAGCTCCAAGGAAGCAGGAAGCATGGGTCAGGCAGAAGCCAGCTGCAGGCAGAGAAAAACCAAGCCTTTACTCCTCCTTCTTGTCTGAGGGACCACGTACTGAGGCCTGCAGCTTGACATGCTCTCTAGCAGGCAGCTGTATTCTTTGTTAAGGCCCTTAGACTACTTCTGGATAGCCAGAGCCTCATTTCCAGATTTCTCAAGTTTTTTTTCCTAGTGCTGGCCAGCTCATCTTTTAGCTTCCTCAGGTCATTCTTCAGGCTCTTGTTTTCCTCTAACTTCATTTCAGTACTCCCAACATCCAACTTGCTTTCATCCTCAGCAGCTTACTTCTTTAGCTGATCATTCTCCTCCATGTATTTCTTGGCCACCCCACTGGCTGAGTTGGTAGTGACCTACGGTAACACTTTCTTTGAGGTTCTCAGTGCCATCCTTGTGCTCTTGGTCATTGTTGCTGTACGCGAGATCCAGAAATATGATGATGTGACAGAAAAGGTGAACCTCCAGAACAATCCAGGTGCCATGGAGCACTCCCCCATGAAGCTTTCCCGTGCTCAGAAAAGCTTTCTCTACATTGCTGGCCTTCACTTGCTGCTCTCCTTCCTGCTTAGATACCTGGTGACACTCCCATTAGGCCACACTGCTGGCCTCCAAATGAAGCCGTTAAAAAGCAGACAGAAAGTGCCAGTGAGGTGGCTGAGAAATACATGGGGGAGAATGATCACCTCCTTGAGTTCTTTATTTTTTTATTATTTTTTAGATATGCAAAAGCAAATCAACAAAATCTTCATTTAAAAACACTTTTTTACATAAACGTGAGTTCTATGTACAAAATATAAAAAGCATTCCCTCTGCTTCCTTCAGAGGTTGGAAGCCAGGATTCCTAATCAGCTAGTCTTGGCAGCTCTGTCACAGCCTCAAGGGAAAAGCTGTTGAAAGACTTTCTTAGACCACCGTGGTACAACAGTGCAGGGCCTGTTCAGGTCTCACCTCCCAGCAGAGTTGACCAGACTGAGCGCTTCCTCCTGACTCTTCAGACTGTTGCCTACAGGTTTTTGTGTGCTACAGGTTTTTTTGCCCTGGGTCTCCTACTCCCAGATACCCAGTATTCTCCTCCTGATAATAAGCAAGGCTGTAAACAGGAAAGGAAGAAAGGCTGAGGCCAGGTGTGGTCATGCATGCCTGTAATCCTAGCACCCCAGAAACTGATGTAGGAGGCTCATTCACGAACAGCCTGGGATATACGCTGTCTCAAAAAAAAAAAAGCAAAACAAAACAAAACAAAACAAAAAAGCATATGAATCCATATCAGATATGTGATGGGGAAAAGGGATGGTGGGAATATGGTCAAGGCCATTAGACTGGAATCCCATGTCTACCCTAGCATGAGAATTGAGGCTTAGCTTTGGCAGCACTTTACTGTGTTGAAGGGAACAGCTTAAGCACACTGAGCATTCACAAAATCCGCAGCCTAATTCACTAAAGTATGAAGGGTTACTAAGATGAACCTCAATCTCCCTTTAGAGGGGGTGCATCAGTTAAGCTACCACATGTGCAAGAACAGGCGCACACCAGTCTTCGCGAAGCTTCTAGCTCAGGCTACTTAATTGCCTAAACATGCCTTCCCTCCCTTTTCTAGAATTATTTCCCTTAAATGGCCATTGGACAGATAAAGGACACTGGAGAAGTAGGTTTGTCAGCAATGATAGGTTCAGCTCTTATACGAAAGGCCCAGGGGGCCCTTGAGTTCTGAACAAAAAGGTCACTACCACTTTAGCCACATATCCAGAACTGTGTGGGCAAGGTGGCAATGTGAATGTGCAAAGCCATTGGTATGAACAGAGATACTACAACTCACATGGGCTCTTCACATTGAAGGTGGTTTTCCAAGAGAAGCTCGGAGTCCAGCATTCAGGACAGGTAGCTTCTGGCAGAGGTGAAGAGGCCAGTGGGTGGGGAAAGGTGAGGGTCGAGATTGTCCATGGGCTGGCATAAAAGTTCCTCCACATGCCCTGGCAACATCCATGGTCTCATTCAGGTCAAATTCACCATCTTGGTCAAGGACAGTGTTGGGGTTCAGTGGGTACATGTTGTAATGTACCCGGAAGCACACTACTGGGAAGGAGCCTGGTTCTTGTAGATGGCATTGGCTCCGGCATCTGCGGATGCATTGACTAACTCAGGGGTCACTTGCTTGATATGTGGCTTCACGTATCCGTCAAATGCTTTCGCAAGTACAGGAGTGTATTACTTGACAAAGACCTCATCCTCTGGTTGGCCTGAGAACACATAGATGATGTAGCTCAGGTCCCCCAGCCGGTCGGCCAAGGACCGAGTGGAGAAATCTTGTGTGGTGAATGGTTTCAGATTTCAGAGGTTTTGGACCTCTGCAAAAGGAACAATTTGTTCTAAAAGTGTCCCCCACCCCAAGAGGATCATGGTATTCTAGGAAGAACTGCTTTAAAAAATTCAGAGTTCTTTATATATTTTGGATATTAGCCCTCCATCAGATGTAGAGTTGATGAAGACCTTTTCCCAGGCTTCCATTTTGTACTATTGATGGTGCCCTTACCCTACAGAAGTTTTTAAGTTTCATGAGGTCCCACTTATTAACTGTTGTCTTAGATATTGAGCCATTGTGTTCTGTTGAGGAAGTTGTCTCCTGTACCAAGGAGTTCCCCACTTTCTGTTCTGTTAGATCTAGTGTATGTGGTTTTACAAAGAGGTCTTTGATCCACTTGAACTTGAGTTTTGTGCAAGGTGATAAGTAAGGGTCCATTCTTTATGGAGACATCCAGTTAAACCAGCACCATTTGTTGAAGAAGATTCTCTCCCTTTTATACTATATGGCTATAGCTTCTTTGTCAAAAATCAAATGTCCTTAGGAATGTGTGTTTATTTCTGGGTCTTTGATTTAATTACATTGATCAACCTGTCCATTTTTATACCAATACCACTCAGCTTTTATTACTATTGTTCTGCAGTACAGCCTGAAATCAGTGATGGTGATATGTCTAGAAGTTCTTTTATTGTTCAGGATTGTTTTAACAATCTTGGGATTTTGTTTTTCCATATGAAGCTGAGAATTGTTCTTTTAAAGTCTGTTAAAGAACTGTGTTGGAATTTTTATGGAAATTGCATTGACTCTGTAGATTGCTTTTTGTAATGTGCCCATTTTCAATATACTAATACTGCTGATTAATGAGCATGGGAGATCTTTCCATCTTTTGTCATCTTCTCTCTTTCTTCAGAGACTTGAAGTTTGTGTCATACAGGTCTTTTACCTCTTTTGTTAGAGTTACACCAAGATATTTTATATTTTTGTGGCTGTTGTGAAGGGTATTATTTCCCGGATTTTTTCTCAGCCCATTTATCATTTGTATGGAGGAGGACTACTGATTTCTTTTAGTTAATTTTGTATCATGCCACTTTGCTGATGGTGTTTTTCAGCTGTAGAAGTTCTAGTAGAAATTTTGGGGTCACTTATGTGTATGACTTATGATTTTGTATTCTCTTGATCTCCTTTAGTTTTCTTATGGTTCTAGCTAGGACTTCAAGTACATTATTGAAGAGATAGGGAGAGAGTGGTGTCTTCATTAAGGTTTAACTGCTGTGAACAGACACCATGACCAAGGCAACTCTTATAAGGACACCATTTAATTGAGCCTGGCTTACAAGTTCAGAAGCTCAGCCCATTATTATCAAAACAGGAGCATGRCACTGTCTAGGCAAAAATGGCACAGGAGGAGCTGAAAGTTCTACATCTCCATCTGAAGGTAGGGGAAGACTGGCACCCATGTGGCTAGGAGAAGGGTCTAAAAGTCCACCTCCATAGTGAGACACTTCCTCCAACACGTCACATCTTACAATAGTGCCACTCTCTAGATCAAGCATACTCAAACAACTACAAGTAGATAACTTTGTTTTGTCCCTGATTTTAGCATTTTTGCTTTATGTTTCTCTCCATTTAATTTGATGTTGGCTATTGGCTTGCTGAATGTTGTCTTCATTTTACTTAGATGTGCACCTTGTATCTCTGATTTCTCAAAGACTTTTAACAGGAAAGGGTGTTGGATTTTGTCAAAGGCTTTTTCAGTATCTAATGAAATGTTTATGCGTTTTTACCTTTCAGTTTGTTTATATTGTGGATTATATTGATGCATTTTCATATATTGAACCACTGCTGCATCTCTGGGATGAAGGCTACTTGATCTTGATGGATGATGTCTTTAAATATGTTCCTGGATTTGGTTTGCAAACATTTTATTGAGTATTTTTGCATCAGTGTTCATAAGAGAAATTGGTCCAAAGTTCTCTTTCTTTGTTGATTTTTTGTGTGGCTTAAGTATCAAGGTGACTGTGGTCTCAGAGAATAAATTTGGTAGTGTTACTTCAGTTTGTATTGTGTGGAATAGTTTCAGGAGCATTGGCGTTAGCTCTTCTTTGAATGTCTGGTAGAATTATGCACTAAAATCTTCTAGCCCTTGACTTTTTTTTTTCCATTGGGAGACTTTTAATAACTGCTTCTATTCCTTAGGAGTTACAGAGCTATTTGGATAGCTACCTGACCCTGGTTTAACTTTGCTAAGTGGTATGTCTAGAATTATCCATTTCATTTAGATTTTCCAATTTTGTAGAGTACAGGCTTTTGAAATACGACCTACAGATTCTTTGAATTTTCTGTTTGTTATTATGTCTCCCTTTTTCAGTTCTGACATTGTTATTTCGTGTTCTAGTTCTGCCTTTTAGTTAGTTTGGCTAAGGGTTTGGCTACCTTGTTGATTTTTTTTCTATTCTCTATGTTTCTAATTGACTGAATTCTCCTCTTCAGTGTGTTTGCTTCTTTCTTTTCTTTCTTTTTTTCTTTTTTCTTTTGGTTTTTTGGATTTGGTTTTTTTGAGACAGAGTTTCTCTGTATAGCCCTGGCTGTCCTGGAACTCTGTAGACCAGGCTGGCCTCGAACTCAGAAATCCACCTGCCTCTGCCTCCCAGAGTGCTGGGATTACAGGCGTGCACCACCACTGCCCGGCTNTCTTCTTCTTCTTCTTCTTCTTCTTCTTCTTCTTCTTCTTCTTCTTCTTCTTCTTCTTCTTCTTCTTCTTCTTCTTCTTCTTCTTCTTCTTCTCCCTCTCCCTCTCCCTCTCCCCCTCCCTCTCTCCTCCTCCTCCTCTTTCTCCTGCTCCTCCTCCTCCTCCTCCTCCTCTTCCTCTTCCTCTTCCTGTTCCCCCTCCTCCTTCTGGTGTATTTTAAAATTGTTAGCATGAGATCTTTCCAATTTCTTTATGAAGGCACTTGGTGCTACAAATTTTCCTCTTAGCACTACTTTCATTTTGTCCTATAAGTTTGGGTATGTTGTACCTTAATTTTCATTGAGATGTCATGTTGGTGGAGTTTCCTTTGATGAGTTGGAGGTATTACTTGGTTGAAAGTCTATTTTATTAGAGATTATAATGGCTACTATAGTGTTCTTTTGGGTCCATTTGCTTGTAAAACTATTTTTCCAGCCCTTAATATGAGGTAATGGCTATCTTTGTTTCTGAGATGTATTTCTTGTATGCAGCCGAATAATAGATTGTGTTATATATCTATTCTATTAGCCTGTTTCTTTTACTAGGGGAATTGAGACCATTGATATTGAGAAATATTAATGACCAATGATTGTTGGTTCCTGTTATTTTTTTGTTGGTAGTGCTACTTGTGTGTGTTTCTCTTTTTTATAGATTTGCTGGCATGGAGTTAACTATTTCTTCTGTTTTCTTGGGTGTAGTTACCTTTCTTGTGCTGGAATTTGCCTTCACTATAGGGCTAGATGAATGGAAAGATTTTAAGTTTGGTGTTGTCATGGAGTATGTTTTTTTCTCCATCTATGATGATTAAAAGTTTTTCTGGATATAGAAGTGTGGGTTGGCCTCTGTGATCTCTGAGAGACTGTAAGACATTTGCTCAGGCCCGTTTGGCTTTTAAAGTCTCTGTTGATAAGTCTCATGTAATTCTAATAGGTTTGCCTTTGTTATTTGGTATTTATCCCTGTGCCTTTCAATATTTTTTTCTTTGTTCTATACATTTAGTGTTTTGATTATTATGTGGTGGGAAGATTTTCCTTTTGGGTCCACTCTATGTGGTATTTTGTAAGCTTCTTGTATGTTTGTAGGAATTTCTTTCTTTTGGTTAGGAAAAGTTTCTTCTATGATGTTGTTGAAGATATTTACTGGGTCTTTGAGTTTGTAGTCTTCTTCTTCTTTTATTCCTATTGTTCTTCAGTTTGTCTTAGATTTCCTGGATGTTATGTGTTGGAAAATCTTTAGTTTCAGCATTTCCTGTGACTGATGTATCAATTTCCTCTTTGGTATTTTCAATGCATGAGATTCTCTCTTCCATCTCTTCTATTCTGTTGGTGATGCTTGTGACTCTAGTTCTTGGTCTCTTTCCTAGGTTTTCCATCTCCAGGATTGCTTCTGATTATATTTTCTTTATTGTATTGTTATTTATTATTTATGGAAACATTTTCAGGTTTTGCACAATTTTATTCATTTCTTTCACCTGTTTTGATTGTATTTTCCTGTATTTCCTTTTTTATTAGTTACTTTCTTTAATTACATTTCAAATATTATCCTCTTTCCTCATTTCCTCTCCAAAAACCTCCTATGCCCCCCCTTCTCAGCAACCCACTGACTCCTGCTTCCCTATCCTGGTATTCCCCTACACTGTGCATCGAGCCTTCACAAGATCTTTCCTCTTATTAATGTCCAACAAGGCCATCCTCTTCTACAAAAGCAGCTGGTGCCATGGGTCCCTCCATGTGTATTCTTTGGTTGGTGTTTTAGTCCCTGGGAGCTTTGGAGGTACTGGTTGGTTCATATTGTTGTTCCTGCTATGAAGCTGCAAAGCCCATCAGTTCCTTGTGTCCTTTCTCTAGCTCTTTCATTGGGGACCCTGTGCTCAGTCCAATGATTGACTGAGAGAACCCACCTCTGTATTTGTCAGGCACTGGCAGAGCCTCTCAGGAGAGAGCTATATCAGGCTCCCTTCAGCAAGCACTTGTTGTCATCCACAATAGTGTTTGGACTTGGTAATTATATACGGGATTGATTCCCAGGTGGGGCACTCTCTAGATGGCCTTTCCTTGAGTCTCTGCTCTACACTTTGTCTCTGTATCTTCTCTGATGGGTATTTTGTTCCCCCTTTTAAAAAGGACTGAAGTATCCACACTTCTGTCCTTCTTCTTCTTCTTCTTCTTCTTCTTCTTCTTCTTCTTCTTCTTCTTCTTCTTCTTCTTCTTTGTTTTTTTTTTTGAGACAGGGTTTCTCTGTGTAGCCCTGGCTGTCCTGGAACTCACTCTGTAGACCAGGCTGGCCTCGAACTCAGAAATCTGCCTGCCTCNGAACTCACTCTGTAGACCAGGCTGGCCTCGAACTCAGAAATCTGCCTGCCTCTGCCTCCCAAGTGCTGGGATTAAAGGCGTGTGCCACCACCGCCTGGCTTTGTCTTCCTTCTTGAGCTTCATGTGGTCTGTGAATTGTATCTTGGGTATTCTGAGCTTCTGGGCTAATATCCACATATCAGTGAATGCATTCTATGTGTCTTCTTTTGTGTTTGGGTTACCTCACTCAGGCTGATATTTTCTAATTCATCCATTTGACTAAGAATTTTAGGAACTCATTGTTTTTAATAGCTGAGTAGTACTCCATTGTGTATATGTACCACATATTCTGTATCTATTCCTCTGTTGAGAGACATCTGGGTCTGGATTTAGTCAGAGAAGATGCATCTAACCCTCAAGAGACTGGACATTTTCAATCATTCTCAGTGTTCTTTGTCTCTCTTTTCTCTTCCTTCAGAGTTTCCCTCCATCCTCTTTAGCTATTTTCCCCAGCAGCCCTTGTGTCCTACTTATCCCCCTGTCTAGAGCTCCTTTCTCATTACTGTTCCTTTTTATGTTCGAGTAACCAGGCTATAAACTTATACCTAAAGAGTTGTAGCTAGGGCCCACAAATTAAAAGAGAATATATGACATTTTTCAGGTCTTCTAGGTTTGGATCACCATATTCATATGATATAGAACATAGTTCCATCTATGTACCTTCAAATTTCATTTTTTAACAGTTGGATAATATCCCTCAGTGTATATGTAGCATATTTTTATTATCCATTTATCTTCTGAAGGATATTTAGCTATTATGAAAAGAAGGACAATGAACATGGCTGAACAAGTATCTATAGAATAGGATGCAGAGTCCTGCTATAGTTTGGTCACATAATAGCTTTCTTTTGCTTTTGAGAATTCTTCACACAATTAGAGTAGTGTCTGGACCAGGTTTTAATCCTATCAACAGTGAAAATTCTCCTTTCCCAACACCCTTACCATCTTTATTCTGATGTTATTCCTCCCTAAATTTGCAGTCCCATCCTAATGTCCCATGGAAAAATGCAACTTAGCTGAACAATACTATAATTTCAAAAAAGCAAATATTAACAGGTTCAAGGAATTCAAATAGGATGTGAATAAATGCCTGCATGAGGAACTCAGAAACAATTGAATGAAAGAATGAAAAGGATTCAAGACAGAAAAATAGAATTTAGTAAATAAAAGAAAAGCTAAAAATAAACTGTGGAAGTCAGAAGTTCAGAGGAAATCCTCACCAGTATGATCAGGTGGAAGACAGGGCAGAGAAACTAAGATTATGGAGTAAAAAAATGTTAAACCTAAAGCAAACAACCAAACCCCCATGTTCAGCTCCTTAATGCATACATACCCTTGTCAAATCAACACATTTTCCAACTCTCATTGGAGAAGCCTCTGTTTGTAGTAGATAGTGAATAACACAGAGACCCACAACTGAGTGAGAATATATGTTCACATATCCCTGAAAGTAACACATACATTGCACCACCTCCCAAAATTCAGGAATCAGAGGGCAGAAAGCATGTAAGAAGAAAAGGAGGTAGATAACTAGAAGGAAACATTTAGACACAGCACTGTGACAGTGTATTTAGATCAGGGAATGACACTATTTGGCACTACTTGGAGTAGGTGTGTCACTATGGGTGTGGGCTTTAAGACCCTCTCCCTAGCTGCCTGGAAGCTAGTCTTTTCTATTTACCTTTGGATGAAGTTGTAGAATTCTCAGCTCCTGTTGCACCATGCCTGTCTGGATGATGCCAAACTCCTGCCTTGATGATAATGGACTGAACCTCTAAACCTGTAAGCCAGTCCAGTTAAATGTTGTTTTTTGTTGTGGTACATTTACACAATGGAGTACTACTCAGCTATTAAAAACAATGAATTCATGAAATTCTTAGGTAAATGGATGGAACTAGAAAATATCATCCTGAGTGAGGTAACCCAATCACAAAAGAACACACATGATATGCACTCACTGATAAGTGGATATTAGCCCAAAAGCTTGGAATACCAAAGATACAACTCACAGACCACATGAAGCTCAAGAAAAAGGAAGACCAAAATGTGGATACTTTGATCCTTCTTAGGAGGTGGATGAAAATACCCATGGTTCACAGACAACCAATAGACTGGGCATAGGGTCCCCAGTGGAGCAGCTAGAGAAAGGACCCAAGGAGCTGAAGAGGTTTGCAGCCCCACAGGAGGAACAATAGTATGTACCAACCACTACCCCCAGAGTTCCCAGGGACTAAACCACCAAAGAGTATACATGGAGGGACCCATGGCTCCAGCTACATATGTAGCAGGGGATGGCCATTTCAGACATCAATGAGAGGAGAAGCCATTGGTCCTGTGAAGGATTGAGGCTCCAGTGTAGGGGAATGCCAGGTCAGGAAGTAGAGGGGTTGGTAAACTGAGGGAGGGGTATGGGATAGGGGGTATTCAGAGGGGTAATGAAAGTGGATACCATTTGAAATACAAATAAAACAAGTATCTAATAAAGATGTTTTTTATAAGATTTGCCTTGGTCTTGGTGTCTGTTCATAGCAGTAAAACCCAAACTAAGACAGAAGTTTTTACCAGAGACTGTGTTATTGCTGTGATAGGTGTGACTATGGTTTTGTTTGGAAGAATGTGGATTTGGGGACTTTGGATTTGCAAGGCAGTGGAATTCTCTAAGTGAGGCTTAATAGGCCATCCTAGTAAGAATATGGAAGACTTTGCTGCTGAGAGTGATTTGAACACTGCAGATCTGGCCCAAGAGGTTTCAAGTGGAGAAGACTTTCAGTATATGGCACAGTATTTTGGTGAAGAATGTGGCTGCTTTTTGCCATTGACCTAAGAATGTGCCTGAGTCTAAGGTGAAGAGATTTAGATTAATTGCTTTGAAAAAAAAGCTCTACAGAGACTGTATTCTCTGTTTTTGAACAAGATAGCAAGCTGAGAAATGAAAAATATAAAATATATGGTTAGAGTTTTAAAGGGGTACCAGGAAGTGAAATGGAGCTGAACACTATGTTCAAGGATATTACATTAAATTAAGAGAGTGGTGACCTTTGGACAAGATCCCACACAGCTAGATTTAGGTCCAGGCTTGGTGGCACATTCCTTTAATCCCAGGAGAAAAAAGCAAGCAGATCTTTTGAGCTCATGGCCAGCCTGGTATGGAGCAAGTTGCAAGTAGAGAAAAACTTAAACCTAAATGTGGCATTACATTCCTTAATCCCAGCATTCAGGAGACACAGCCATGCAGATCTCTAAGTTCAAGGTTAGTCTGCAGAGCAAGTTCCAGGACAGCCAAGCTAGGCAGTGTGAAGGAATTGGAAAACAGAAAGCTGGTGATGGTGCAATTGAACAAGGGGGAATGTTCCAGATCAGCAAACAGCAGAACTTTGACAGCTTTGGCCATGTGTCTGTGGATTTATAGTCAAGAGGAGTAGAATACTGGGACAACTGATTCTGGTTAGCTGGAACTAAGAAATTAGCAGTGATTTAGAAGGGACCAGCATCATGAGGTTGAAATCTTCTGGTTTTCTGAAAGCATAAAGATACCATGTTCCAGAGATAGTGTACCTCATGCTGCAGCTGGAATTGGTAATGTGTAAGATTCACCCAGGTGGCACTGGTTTGAAAGTGTAAAGGATCATGGAGACCAGCTGAGGCTTGGAACTGTGAGAAGCCATAGAAGGCCATTGGTGAAGGTACAGCCTCAGATGACCCAGGACCAAGGAGGTTATGCAAAGGAGTTAAGGCTTGGCAACACAAAGAGAGCCTATGAGAGACTATTGGTGAAGCCTGCTTGAAGCAAAAGACCCCAGTGTATTGGATGTCAGTACCATAGGATGATCACCAAGAACAGTAGCAACAGTAGAATGGAGTCAACCAGAGCCTAGAGTGCTACAGATTGTAGAACTGGAGAAGTGACCCATGTCCTTTGGAGGAGTTCAGAAGATCATGTGTGGATCCCAGACATTGGAAAAAGAAGCTGTAAAGTTAAAGTTGGCTTGGAGACCCTAAGATGTTCAAGATGTCGGAGCAGTGGGATACCTTTTAAGGAAAGCTGATAACAGGGAGTGGAACTAGCCCAGAAGAAAGAACTTTGTTGCAACCAACAAAGATGAAAAAGACATCAGATACAAAGATACAGACAAAAGATACTTTGACATCAGACACAAAGATATAGAGTTTGGAATTTTCCCATCGGTTTTCTGTCTTGCTTTGGGGATTACAGTTAAGTGATTAGATGAATCTCTGTAGAGACTTTGAACTTTGGACTTCTAACATTATTGAGACTGTTATAGACTATGGGCCCTTTTGAAGTTGGACTAAATGTTTTAGCATTATGCTATGTTTAGGTATTGCTCCCATGGGCTCATGTGCTTGAAGAAGCCTATGGAGTCCAGGGAGTGGAATGTAGTGCTTTCAATATGTTTAGCCCTAGGAGTGTCACTATTTGGAGGTGTAGCCTTTGAGTAGCTTTGTCATTGTGGATGTGAGCTTTAAGACCCTCTTCCTAGCTGCCTACAAGCTAGTCTTTTCCTGTTTGCCTTTGAATGAAGATGTAGAACTCTCAGCTCCTCCTGCACTATGCCTGCCATGCTCCTGCCTTGATGATAATGGACTGACTTTCTGAATCTGCAAGCCAGCCCCAATTAAACGTTCCTTTTATAAGAGTTGCTTTGATCATGGTGTCTGTTCACAGCAGAAAAACCCAAACTAAGACAGGCAGGATGCACAATACTTGTGAAAGTCCAAGGAAGACTAAATCCCAACATGGAGATGGGAGGTAGAGGTGAAGTGAATGCCAATTGTTAGCTGCTGAAAGAAAGGGTCAGTTTTCTCTGAGAGTGTAGCCCTCTTGCTAAATCTAACTACAACCCAGTGGAAAAATCACAAATGCAAGAGTATTTGAACAGCACAAATTGTTCTTGAAGGGTTAAATATATAGATGAAGTTGGATGGAGAGGGAAGTAGGATGGATCTTGCAAGAGTTATGGTGTGTATTAATAGGATTAAAACAAATTGTACAAACTAAGACTCTCAAATGACTAATAAAAATGTAAACAAATAACTCATGTGGCCATACAGGAACTCCAGGACACTAAAAAAAAAAAAAAAAAAAAAAAAAAAAGACTAAACCTACACATAATAGGAGAAGGAGAAGAAACTCAGGTCACTGCCATAGAAAATATTTTTAGCTAAATCATAGATGAAAATTTTTTGTGGATGGGCCTGGTGCTGTTTGTTTTTTTGATGCTAATTCTGCTTTCCTGGGAGGAACTGTGGACAAGGAGTGACTTCTTGTGAACCAACCTCCTGATGAATAAAGAAGCCAATCACTGGGTCAGTAGGAGGGACTTCTGGGTTGGCTGGATGAAGAGAGGAAGCAGGAGGAGTCAGGTCTTTTTGGAAGGGGACAGTGTGAGGCCAAGATGTAGTTACAAGTGTCTCATGGTTTTAATGGTGGATCCATCAGGATATTAGAGGACTTAGATTTCATAAAGCTTACAAGATTAGAATTTTAGTTGCTGCACCCAGTGATTGAGTTACCATCATTCATTCTTTCTTTTTTTATTGAATATAATCTTCTAAAGGTTTTACCATTTGAAATGTAAATGAAGATTATATTCAATAAAAAGAAAAACATGTTATAATTGACTATTTCATGGAAAATTATACAGAAAAACTGGTAGACATAAAAAACCTTTCTAAATTAATTGAAGGTGAAATTAAAAGCACTTTGTGATAAAATCATCAAAAATAACAGGAAGCAACAATCACTATTCCATAGTATCTTTTAACATCAATGGACTCAATTCCCCAATAAAAAGGTATAGACTAACAGAAGAACTTTTCATGTAAACCTTCAATTTTATTAAAAACTGTTTGTAATTCCTCTTCCAATTAATTTAGTAATGTTTTTATGTCTCCCATTTTATCTGTATTATTTTTCATGATAATCTTCAATTTAACATGCTTTTCTACACATTTCTTCAATTTTATTAGAGGTATATTCCATGTAAATCTTCAATTTTATCGGAAAATGTTTATAATGCCACTTTCAATCAACTTAGAAATATTTTTATGCCTACCATTTTATCTGTATAATTTTCCATGATAATCTTCAATTTTAACATGTTTTTCTATATATTTCTTCAATTCCATCAGGAATATTTTCCATGTAAATCTTCAGTTTTATCAGAAAATGTTTACAATTCCACTTTCCATCAACTTAGAAATATTTTAATGCCTACCATTTTATCTGTGTAATTTTCTGTGATAATCTTCAATTTTAACAAGTCATTCTATATTTTTATACAATTTTATCAGAAATATTTTCCACATAAATCTTCAATTTTATCATGAAATGTTTCTACTTCCCTTTTAATTAATTTAGCAATGTTCTTTATGTCTACCATTTTACTCTTTAATTTTCCATGAAAATTGTCAATTTTAAAGTGTTTTTCTTTATATTTTTTCAATTTTGTCAGAAATATTTTCAATGTAAACCTTCAATTTTATCATAAAATGTTTTTACTTCCTTTTTCAATTAAAAAAGAAAAGGCAGTAAACTCTCAAAGTTTTCAAGGTTACACCTTCTAACACTTCCCAAATAGGATCACCAAGTTCTGAACCTGAGAGTACATGCGAAGAAGACACTATCCTGTGTGGCTGTTACCCTTACACGTCTTTTGATAGTTACAAGTGGGACTTGCTCCATGTAGGCCCAGAATATAGGAGAGTCACACCCTGGTCGGCATCCTAGAATATGCTACCATTACAAAAGTTTTCAGAAAAAAATATGTTGTAGAATTCTTCCCATGTCAATGAGACTAACTCTGTTTCACTAATTTTAATGATTGGCAGAATTGTATTTTTGGATAGTAATGGTAATATGAATTATTTTCTTTGAGAAATATTGAGGCAAGGCAAAGGTAGACAGGAGTAGGCTCTGTAGTTCAGCAAGATGCAATTAGTGGATAGTGGGAGAAATGCCAGAAGTCTGTGTATATGGTGCTGGCACACAGCCCAGAATGCAGAGTGTTTTCTTATCTTGCAAGTATTTGGTGCAGACATTGGCTCTGGCTGAGCTGATGGGAGCAGGATTTAGAGCTCCTTGGGACTTAGGTATTTGTAACCTTCTTCGGCAGACAGTAGAAGATTCACAGGCAGCGTTTTTTTTTTTTTTTCTCCAGAAATTCACAAAACCATTATCAACTAATCTTTGAACAGTTCTTTCCTCAGGATACTCTCCTCATGAGAATACACAGTTAAGATTAGTTTGAGAACGAGCCCATAGCCAATGTACTATGCCAGTGTCCTAGACCCTGTTGATTAGTGACCATAGTCTGGAGGAATAAGGTCCTGTTAGTCAGTCAGTCAGTCAGTCAGTCAGTCAGTCAGTCAGTCAGTCAGTCAGTCAGTCTGTCAGACCATTGTCTCAGCATATTCAGTATCACTCATAAAATATTTTGTTTCATTCCAATGCCTTTGTATTGGTCCCATGCAAGATCAGTTGTACAGAATTGGCTTTTCTTAAGTGTAAGAACTTGAGAATATCTGTTTATGGCATTACAAGTCTTTCATCTCTGGCACAGCCACCTTTCCCTCTTGTAAAGGGACACAGTAAATCTCCATTCACATATGAAGGGAGAGCTGAACAGCTGCAACCACTAACAATAATGACATTATTGCCGAGACAAACATTTTCATGGTGATGCATGGGTGGGAACACTAAATCCTAACCACATTGTTTAGCTTTCACCCCAGTGAAGGGGATTGCCATACCCCATAAAGTAAATGGAAGAGATCATAGTTTAGAAAATATGACAGAATTGAAAACTTAAAGCTGTATCATACAGGAACATTCTTTGGAGAGAAAAACAACTGATAGAAAGGAGTATGTATACATTTCCAGAGCAGTTTATTCGTTTATAAATTTCTCTAGTCCCAAGACTGAGCTCCATGATGGTAAATCACAAGTGTTCCAGGCAGCAATTGGCTGAGTGGGAGCTCTTATGGACTAGGGAATGGATTTAATGGCAGCACAAAGGAGGGAGTCATGGGCCCTGAGAACGACTACCTTCCCACACTTGTTTCAGATTGAACTCTGATACCAAATCCAAGCTGGACAACCATGATATTGACCCTCTAGTTTCTTGTTTCCTCTTGTGGGTTGAAGCATCACAAGGATGTTGTACCATGGGATTCTCTTTCATAGGAGCCAGTGTGGGTGATAAGGGGAGGGCCCAAGGTCCACCGACTTTCAGAAAACATATAGTCTAGGTGCAGTGAAGGCATTGCCTCTAGCTTTGCTTCACACAGAAATAAAGTGAAGACTGGGCTTCCAGTATGGGAACAGCCTCTGATACCCAGTAGTGGGGCTGAAAAGCGAGTGCACTGCACAGTACCTAGTGCAGGGACTATAGCTTAACATATTATGCCCAGGACCAAAATACAAGTTGTTAGAATTTCAGAAACTTGGGACAGAATCCAATTCCATGTCTCACTTGAAAATAGATTGGAGAGAAACAGAGTAGAAAACAGGTTTGGAAAATGAATATTCCCTAGGTATAGGGCATTGAAGATTCTGATGGTATAAAAATTGAAGTCCAGCCAAGGCCCAAACTGGAAAGGTTTCTTAAAGATCAACATTTGCTCATGAAGCCTATTCCTTCAAGGAAGTAGAATAAAGGAAAGGAAGCCACTGTACCACATGTTATGGATTTAAAGGCTCAAGAGTGGAACTGCAAGTGGTATAGCTGTGGGCTGCAGGAAGATAGTGGTTTTGTGTATTGCCAGAACTCAATTGTCTAGCTTTCCCATGAGTTTGTGGCTGGCCACTCACAGCATCTGGCTGGAAAGTTGCTTTCTAGACACTTTAAATAGGCTAACTTTTCCATTTGAGCCACTAGTAAGTCAAGAGCATCTGCAGCTTTGTCAGTTAATAACATGCTCCCATAAAAAAGATAGGGAAGCTTTTAATTAATTGTACATGCAGGTAAGGGGCAGCAGTGGTCCTGTCACAGTGACTCTAGCAGGGAAACTCTAGCACAGAAACTGTAGCAGGGATGGTTGGCTAATCCTCCTGGAAAGGCTCCCTGGAGCTCCCCACCAACTCTGGTCTGTAGCCCAGCACTGGGAATTTCTTGACTGGCTCTCTCCTAAAGGCCCTGGTCAAGACTTTGTTTGAACAAGGAGATAAGGAGAGAGGTGTTGATGAGTAGTTTGCCTGAGGATCAAGCTTCTAAAGCTCCCTGTGTATGTGTTTGTGGGCAGCGTGATACTGGCTCTTTTTTTTTTTTTTTTTTTTTTCAGGACTTCTTTGCCAGAGACCATTCAGGCCCACTGCTGTGATGCCCTATGGGTTTTCATTCTGGAATTACAAGAACTCTCTGAGGGAGAACTCACATTGCAAAAACATGGAGAAGTGATTCAGAGCTCAAGATCACTATCTAAACAATTGATTTTTCTCATGGGCTAACTTAGAATCCCAGGAGAGCTGCTTTAATCCCTTTGGAGGGAAGTGGCAACAATTGTCCAAGGATCTCCCCCAACAAGATTTTACCATTTACATGCCAATTATTGGGGACACATGAACCCTCACAGCTGGGCACAAATTCAAAACATATTCTAGCCATGGTATTATCTCCAATGTGATTAGTACCCTGCCTCAACCTGGATTTAACATCTCATTCTCGGTCACCATTTTGGACTAGAGGACTGCCTCAAACTGATATACTCTGATACTGCAGCAGCACTTGAGAGAAGGTGAGTCTGCATCACCATCTATGTGAATCCCTTTTCTCTTCTCTGTGACCAAATGCCTGGAAAGGTAACTTAAGGAAGGAAAGATTGAGTTTGACTTATGGTTTTAGAGCAGTGGTTCTCAACCTTCCTAACACTGCGACCCTTCATGTTGTGGTGACCCCAACTTTAAAATTATTTTCGCTGCTACTTCATAACTGTAATTTTGCTACTGTTATAATCTTAGTGTAAATATATAATATGCAGATGATCTTAAGTGACTCCTGTAAAAGGGTCAGTTGACTCCCAAGGGGTTGAGACCCACAGGTTGAGAACCACTAGTTTAGAAAGTTTTGGTCCATTGTTCTGAGATGGACTGGTGGTAGGTATGTCTTTGACTATAGGTGAAGTATAAGCAATTGCTTTTTACATCATGGCTAACAAGAAAACAAAGGCAGAAACAAGAAATAGCATATTCTTCAACGATCTACTCCTCAGTAACCTGCTTCTATAAGTCAGTCTGCACAGCCTTCAGAATAATACCAAATGCTGAGTGTTTAAAGCATGAGTCTGTGGGTATCATTTAGTATTCAGCCATTATACTGCACCATTGCTGCTTTACAGAGGGCTCCTCCATGAGGTCAGATCATGCCCTCAAAATGAGTTGCTATCTGAGCCCATCACTGGCATTCATCTGGCATTATCTTGGAATCATTCGGGGATCATGGTCAACCTAGTGTCCAGGCTGGGAAGAAGCAAAAGAAGAGGCTGGGGCACCATTTCTTCCTCTCTATAAAACATGCAGACAGTGTACCACACATAATACCAAATTTATATACAAACATGTAGCAGTATCTGTGGATTATGCTTATATCTACATTATTTGTTGTGTAAA
Source organism: Apodemus speciosus (assembly GCA_002335545.1). NCBI lineage: Eukaryota > Metazoa > Chordata > Mammalia > Rodentia > Muridae > Apodemus > Apodemus speciosus. The sequence goes on from BDUI01004035.1 coordinate 35,696, forward strand.
AGGAAAGAGCCAAATTAATGCTAATTTCTTTGAAATATGGCTTACTGATAAATGGGGGGACTGGCTTAATTTGAGATATATTTTATGTTTCCAACATATTTGAAGTATGAGTTTATATTGCAAAAACCAAAATCTGATTTTAAGAAGATTAAAAAAACCTTATTCCTTTCAAAGAAAAAAAAAGTGTTCACTATAGGTGGCTATTTTGCTGTAAAAATTACTCATGTCCTGAGTCAATTTGCTGGAATTTTAAGGAAGATCCAGTATTTTTTTAAATCTCTTCTTCCACACCTTCAAACAGACTCCCAGTATGTGGATTTCATTCTCTCAAGCTATTGTACTTTTTCTATTTGAAAAAGAAAGGAAGAAAAAMGAAAGAGGAAGGAAGGAAGAAAGGAAGAAAGGAAAAAAGGAAGAATGCTGGACAAAGGTTGTTCCTGACATTTGGACCAAGTATCTTGAAATAATTGATATGAAGGACCAGCATAAGGGCTTTCTTGCCAGCTAGTCATGGAAAGAGATTTCCTGAATGAGGGCTTTGTCTCTTTAGATATAAATACAACCACTGTGCACTGCTTTCTTAAGGCCTCTCCGCATGCTTTCTGATGCTGGAGAAGTAGAGAGAGCATCACAAAACATGAAGAATGCTGGTTGGTCTTACTGGTGTTGGACACTCAGAAGATGGAAAAAGAGCTATCTTTTCTTTGACAAGGAGTTTTACAAGTCTGACTTTTTATCAGCTGTAGGATAACAGTGTCCCTTCCTATGTCTTGTCCACATTTTTGGCTTGCTAGATATTTCAAACCTAAATGACTTAACCCAGTGTGAGTCCCATAAATTAATAATGACCATGCCTCACAGCATTCAGTCAGGGCTTTCTAGAATGGGGGTACAATGACTTCTTTCTTTCTTTCTTTCTTTCTTTCTTTCTTTCTTTCTTTCTTTCTTTCTTTCTTTCTTTCTTTCTTTCTTTCTTTCTCCTTCAAGGAAAACTGGCCTTGTTGTCCCCACTATGGATCACAATCTCCACTGATGTTGTTCCCCAACTCTCCTGCTGGTCATCTCTTTTGGTGATAGAGACCTGAGTCATAGGGCCATATCTCTTGGTGATAGAGACCTGCAGAAAGAGAGCTCATTGCTAGGTGCAGAAAGACTTATGCTGCCAACTAGGTATCCCCAGACTCATCACTAGAGCTAGACTCAGGTGAAATGGATGCAGCACTGTAGGGACCCTATACCGTCTGGGACAAAGAAATATCTTGTCCAACTAAACCCAAACCACAGAATCACAATCTAGTTGACCTGCCACAAGTAGATTAGCCTTGTATAGACTCATCAATGGAGCCCTTTTACTTATATTGGACTGTGTCTGACCACTCCTCCACTCCAGGGGCCCTCTTCAGCCAAACAACCAACTGAGGCACCTCTCAGAAGGGATCTTCTATCCAAGAGCATAGTTGCTCAGAATTGGGAGTTCATCTTGGTAGACTTTTCCTTTGACCAGTATGAAGTGTCCCTCCTTATCTTTTTTGACAACTTTTGGTTGAAATTCAATTTCATCTGATATAAGAATGGCCACTCCAGTTTTGGGACCATTTGCTTGGAAAATTGTTTTCGGACCTTTGACTCTGAAGTAGTGACTGCCTTTGTCACTGAGGTGGGTTTCTTGCAGGCAGCAAAATGTTGTGTCCTGTTTACGTGTCCAGTCTGTTAGTCTATGTCTTTTTATTGGGAAGTTGAGACCATTGATGTTAAGAGATATTAAGGAAAAGTGATTGTTGTTTACTGTTATCTTCTTTGTTAAAGGTGAAATCCTGTTTGTATAGCTCTCTTCTTTTGGGTTAGTTGGGTGGGTTAGGTGAAAGATTACTTCATTGCTTTTTCTAGAGTCTTTTCAAAACCTCCTTGTGTTGGTCTTCTCCACCCATTATCCTATGTAGAGCTGTATTTGTGGAAAAATATTGTGTTAATTTGCTTTTGTCACGGAATGTCTTGTTTTCTCCAACTATGGTAATTGAGAGTTTTGCTGGGTATAGTAGTCTGGGCTGACATTTAAGTTCTTTTAGGGTCTGTATGATGTCTGCCCAGGATCTTCTAGCTTTCATAATTTCTGGTGACACGTCTGGTGTAAATCAGATAGATCTGCCTTAATATGTTACTTGATCTTTTCCCTTTACTGCTTTTAATATTGTTTCTTTCTTTAGTGTGTTTGGTATTTTTATTATTATGTGTTGGGAGGACTTTCTGCTGTGATCCAGTCTGTTTGGAGTTTTGTAGGTTTCTTGTATGTTCATGGGCATCTCTTTCTGTAGGTTAGGGAAGTTTTCTTCTATAATTTTGTTGAAGATATTTACTGGCCCTTTAAGATGTAAATCCTTGCTCTCTTCTAAACCTGTAATCCTTAGGCTTGGTCTTCTCATTGTGTCCTGGATTTCCTGGATGTTTTGGGTTACAAGCTTTTTGCATTTTGCATTTTTTGACTGTTGAGTCAATGTCTTCTATGGAATCTTCAGATTCTGTCTTGTATTCTGTTGTTGATGCTTGTATCTATGACTTCTGAGTTCTTTCCAAGGCTTTCTATCTCCAGAGACGTCTCACTTTGTGATTTCTATATTGTTTCTACTTCCATTTTTAAATCCTGAATAGTTGTGTTTAGTTACTTCACTTGTTTGTTGGTATTTTCCTGAAATTCTTTAAGGGATTTTTGTGTTTCTACTTTAAGGGCTTCTACCTGTTGACCCATGTTCTTCTGTGTTTCTTTAAGGGATTTTTGGTTTCCTCTTTAAAGACTTCTACCATTTGACCCATGTTCTCCCATAATTCCCTATGGGATTTTTGTGTTGCCTCTTTAAGGGCTTTTACCTGTTGACCCATGTTCTCCTGTATTTCTTTAGGGGACTTTTGTGTTTCCTCTTTAAGGGCTTCTACCTGCTGACCCACATTCTCCTATATTTCTTTAAGGGATTTTTGTGTTTCCTTTTTAAGGGCTTCTCCCTGTTGACCCATGTTCTCCTGTATTCATTTAAGGGAGTTATTTATGTCCTTCTTGAAGTCCTCTATCAGCATCATGAGACGTGATTTTAAATTCAGCTTTTGCTTTTCTGATGTGATGGAGTATCCAGGATTTGCTGTTTTGGGAGAACTAGGTTCTGATGATGCCCTATTGCCTTGGTTTCTGTTGGTAGTGATCTTGTGTTTGCCTTTGGCCATCTAGTTATCTCTGGTGTTAGCTGGTCTTGCTGTCTCTGACTATGGCTTCTCTGTTCTGCAGGCTTGTGTATCTGTACTCCTGGGATTCCCTTTCTCTCAAATGGCCTGCATACAACTGGTTCACCAGGAAGTATCTGGAGATGGTCTCTTTCCTGTGGCCAACCTGGCAGGTGTGGAATACTCTGCATGCTGCTGGTTCTCGAATGCCCTGTGTGTTTCAGGTTCTCTCAAACATATCAGGAAATTAGGCCTCCCCTGTGGCAGTACTGGAAGAGGTCTACCACATTGGAGCAGAATGGGGCAGGCAGTGGTGGAGGAAGAGGAAGTTGTAGAAGGGTTGGAAGGGGAGTGGTAATCTGGAGAGACAGCAGGTTTTGGTGGTTGCTAGTATTGAGTCCCAGCCATCAGCTCTGGGCCTCCAGAGGTGGGGGTGATTCTTACCAAATGCCCTGGTTCTCTAGAAAGTATCAGGAAATGGGGCCTCCCCTGCGGCAGTACCAGCAGCGGTCTACCACATCAGAATGAATGGGGTAGGCCTGTGTTTTCTTTATTGTTTCTACTTCCTCCTTTAGGTCTTGGATTCCTTTATTTAATTCCTTCACCTGTTTACCTGTATTTCTATCAGTGAGTTATTGATATCCTCTTTAAAGGACTCTATCATCTTGATGAGATAGGATTTTAGGCCAGATTACTGATTTTCAGGTGTGTTGTATTCAGTGCTTGCTGTGATAGGAGAACTGGGTTCTGATGATGCCCATGTATTTTGCCTTCTGTTGCTTATGGTCTTGCATTTGCCTTTCACTATGTAGATGTTCCAGGTTTTAGTTGGTCTGAGTGACTGCCTGGAATCTGCTCTTTTGTCCCTGGGTTGCTTCAGTTCTCCTGGTAGGCCTGTAGCCTTGGCTGTAGCAGACCACCTGTGGTGCCAACCAACTGGGGGCTTATCACAGGGGCTGATCTGTTGCCCTGGCTGCAGTAGATCTCCTGGGAGGCCTTCAGACTGTTGGGTCTTCAGTGGAGCAGTCAAGCTGTGCAATTGCTCTGGGTACAGCTGATCCTCAATTGCTCTGAGTGCAGTGGGTCCAATTGCTCTGGGTGCAGTTGGTCTTCAACTGCTCCAAGTGCAGTGGGTTCTCTAGGATTGGTCAGGATAGTGTCTTCATGGGCGTAGACCAGCTAGGAGTCTGCCACAACAGAAAGGAAAGGGCAGAAGCCATTCTTGTATATTTTGGGCATCACTTTCTTTAGGTTAGGGGAATTTTCTAATATGGTTTTGTTGAAGATATTTTTCTGGGCCTATGAGCTGGGAATCCTCTCCTTCTATTCCTATTATTCTTAGGTTTGGTCTTTTCATAGTATCCCAAATTTCTTGGATGCTTTATGGCATGAACTTTTTAGATTTTGTATTTTCTTTGACTGACGTATCAATTTTTTCTATTATATGTTTTATGCTTGAGAGTCTCTTTGCTATCTCTTGTATTTAGTACTCTTTCCATTTTTAGTTCTTGGACAGTTTTACTCATTTGCTTCATCAGTTTGAATATATTTTCCCATATTTCTTTAAGAGATTTATTCATTTCCTCTTTGAAAGCATTTGTCATTTTCATAAGATTTGTAAGTTTGGGTCATTTGTACCTGAGAGTCAGGCAGCTTTAGAGCCTTCTGTGCACAGCCTGCCAGGAGAGAGTGATCTCCCAGCAGTGCTTTCACTTCTGGAAGTGGAGGTGAGATCTCCACTTTCTCCCCAATAACTGTCTGGAGGGAAACTGCTAGAAATGCTCAGGACATACAGTGGAACAGCTGGGACAGGAGCCTTCCAGTCGACGTCTGCACCCAGGAGCCAAGCACCCAGTTCTTCCATGTATAGTCTTTGGTTGGTGAATAAGCCCTTGGGACCTCTCAGGGTACTGGTTGTTTCATATTGTTATTCCTCCTATGGGGCTGTAAACTTCTTCAGCTCCTTGGGTCCTTTCTCTAGCTCCTCTATTGGGGACCCTGTGCTCAGTCCAATGGTTGGCTGAGAGCATCCCCCTCTGTATTTGTCAGGCACTGGCAGGCCCTCTTTGGAAACAGCTATATCAGGCTCCTGTCAGAAAGAACTTGTTGGCATACACAATAGTGTCTGAGTTTGGTAACTGTATATGGGATGGATCTCCAGGTGGGGCAATTTCTGTATGGTCTTTCCTTCAGTCTCTGCCCCATACTTTTTTCTCCCATGGGTATTTTGTAGCCTATCTAAGAAGGACCAAAGTATCCACACTTTGGCTTTCCTTCTTAAGGTTTATGTGGTCTGTGAATTATATCTTGGATATCCTAAACTTCTGGGTGTATATTTACTTATCAGGAAGTACATACCATGTGTGTTCTTTTGTGATTGGGTTACCTCACTCAGGATGATATTTTCTAGTTCCATCCATTTGCCTAAGAATTACATGAATTTATTGTTCTTAATAGCTGAGTAGTATTCCATTGTATAAATGTACCACATTTTCTATATCCATTCCTCTGTTGAGGGACAGATGGGCTCTTTCAAGCTTCTGGCTATTATAAATAATGCTGCTACGAACATAGTGGAGCATGTGTCCTCATTACATATTGGTGCATCTTGTAGGTATATGAGTAGGGGTGGTATAGCTAGTTCCTCCAGTAATATTATGTCCAATTTCCTGAAGTACCACCAAAGTGATTTCCAGAGTGGTTTCATCCACTTGCAATCCCACCAGCAATGTAGGAGTGTTCCTCTTTTTCTACATCTTAGCCAATAAAAACAATTCTTCTAAAAGAACTTCAGGGGGAATCACCAGCCCTGACCTCAAGCTTTGCTACAGAGAAATAGTGATTAAAACTGCATGATATAGGTACAGAGAGTGACATGTTGATCAAATGGAATAGAATTGAAAACCAGAAATAAAACCACATACTTGATCTTTGACAAAGAAGCTAAAACGATAAGATGGAAAAAAAAGAAAGCATATTCAACAAATGGTGCTGGTCTAGCTGGAAGTCTGTATGCAGAAAAATGAAAATAGACCCATATTTGTCACCTTGCAGAAAGCTCAAATCCAAGTGGATCAAGAACCTCAACATAAAACCATATACACTGGATCTAATAGAAGAGAAAGTGGAAAATGGCCTTGAACTCATTGGCACAGGTGGAAATTTCCTAAACAGAACTGAATGGCTCAGGCTCTAAGATCAAGAATTGATAAATGGACTACAAAGGAGTAAGGCTTGCATAGTGCTTTGCTGTGCTCTGCTAATGATACACACTGCAGCACAGTACAGCATGAGCACTGTTGCATGTCACCATGAGATTCAGAATAGAACTTCATATGTAGTGTAAGCAGTGCAGCATGTCACTGTGCAATTCTGAAATTCAGGCAAAAATATTGTTATTATGGTGTACTCATATAGATAGAAAGGTGCGGTTAGTAAGGAGAGTTACCACATTCATTATAATAAAGCACAGGACAACAATCTGGCACAAAATGGCACTCAGCACATTGTAGTATAGTACAAAAAGTATAGTTCAATATATGGTTGTTGTTTTGAGCAAAGAGTGTCAAGCAAAAAGTTGGTTTCTTTTACACTTATTTTTATTTTATTTAATGTGTATGAGTGTGGATCCTAGGTCCAGCCCATGGATCATCTGTTTTGCCTGTATGTATGTCTGTACATTATGTGTGTGTGCTGCCCAAAAAAATCAAGAAGAGGATATCAGATTCTCTAAAGCTGGAGTAATAGATGATTTTGAGCCACCATGTGGGTGTTAAGAATGAAAACTGGGTTGCCTGGAAGAACAACCAGTTCTTTTAACCACCAAGCTATCTCTCCAGCCCCTCTTTTTTGTAGTTTCAAAATGTACTTAAATTTTAAATGCTTTCCATTTAAAAATTAGCTCTTTGTAGAGATGGCTCAATGGCTAAGAGCATTCACTACTTTTACAGCGGATTTAGGTTCCATTTCTAGCACACAGATCAGGTGTTTCACAGACATCTATAATTTCAATTTCACAAGACCAGATGCCTCTATCTGGCCTCTGATGTTACTGCCCTCTTGTGGTGCACATTTAGACAAGAAGGCATACATGTATAGCTACTTTTTTAAATCAATAATTTTCTTAAAAAGAGTTCTATTAGAAAATAATTAATCTATCACATAATAGAACTGTGAAACTTTCACCATAGTGAACTTTAGAATGTCTTCAATGGACAATAGGGAACTCTGGACATTACAGAAGTCATAACCCTTTCCATTTTTCTATCAGCTCTTTGTAAACATGAATCTATTTCTTACCTCTTTGGATTCATCTATTTTTGACATTTCATGCAACTGGAACCCTACAATATTTGACTTTTGATAACTGCCTTCATTTACCTTCATAATTTTCATGTCTATCTATTGACAAAATGTCTTAATTATTTTTATTCCCGAATTACAGTACACATACATACTGCATTCTACTTCCCTATTAACTATCAGTTGAGGGGCATTTGAGCTGTTCATTTTGTTGCCATTTGTTATCTGCAAGTTTTTCTCTTTTTTCCTATTTATTTATTTATTTATTTATTTTTATCCACTTTACATCCTGATCACAGCCCCTCCTCCTTCCCCCAACTCCTCCCCTTCTCCTCTGAGAAGCAGAAGCCTTTTACCTCCTGGCTACCAACACACCCTGGCACCTCAAGTCACTGCAGGGCTAGGCACATCCTCTCCTACTGAGGCCAGACAAGGCAGCCCAGTTAAGGCAACAGGATCCACAGGCAGGCAGGCAACAAAGTCACGGACATTCTTCACTTTAGCTGTAATATGGCTCACATGTAGACCAAGTTGCATATCTGCTACATATGTGTGTAGGGCCTAGGTCCAGCCCATGGATCATCTGTGGTTGGTGGCTCAGTCTTGAGGAGCTCTCAAGGATCCAGGTAGCTGACTCTTTTGGTCTTTTTATGAAGTCTCTCTCCACTCTGGGTTCCTCAATACTTCTCTCAACTCTTGCACAGGACTCCCTAAACTTAATGTTTAGCTGTTGCATCTGTTTTGATTAGCTGCTGGGTGGAGTCTCTCAGAGGACAGTTATGCTAGGCTTTTGTCTGCAAGTATAACAGAGTGTCATTAGTAGTGTCAGGGATCGGTTCTTGCTTATGGGATGGTGTCAGGTTGGGCCAATCATTGGTTCACTATTCTCTTGGTCTCTGTTCCATCTTTGTCCCTGCACTTCTTGTAAGCAGGACAAATTTTGGTTGAAGGTTTTGTGGGTGGATTGATGTCCTTATCACCCCACTGGGAGTTCTGTAGCTGGGAAGGCGACCATTTCAAGTTACATATTCTCTGCTGCTAGAAGTCTCAGTTAGAGTCATCCATACAGATTTCTTGGAACCTCCCTTATTCCAACACATCTTAGGGACACCCATCCCGTCCTAATTTCTATTCACTCTCTAGGCTCTCTCTCCCACACTCTCCTTACCTAATCCCTCACATCCTGTTCATGTCCTCCTCCAACCAGTTCCTTCCCTCCATCCATCTCTGTTGAATATTTTATTTCCCGTTCTGAGTGAGAATCAAGCATCCCCCCTTGGTCTCTCTTTGTTACTTAGCTTCTTGTGGTATCTTGCACTTTATGGCTAGTATCCATTTATTAGTGAGTACATGCCATGCATGTTCTTTTGGGTCTGGGTTACTTCACTCAGGATATTTTTTAGTTCCATCCATTTGTGTACAAATTTCATGATGTCATTGTTTTTAATAGCTGTGAAATATTTCATTTGTGTAAATGAACCAATTTTTTATCTGTTCTTTGGTTGCTTTCATCTGAGTTGCTTCCAGTTTCTGGCTCTTACACACAAAGTTGCTATGAACATAGTTAAGCATGTGTCCATGTAGTACAGTATGGTGGAGCATCTTTTGGATATATGCCCAGGAGTAGTCTAGCTGGGTCTTGAGGTATAACTGTTCCCTATTTTGTGAGATACCACCAAATTGGCTTCCAAAGTAGTTGTACAAGTTTGCACTCTCACCACTATGGAGTGTTCTCCTTGCCCATATCCTTGCTAGCATGTGCTGTCCCTTGAGCTTTTGATCTTAGCCATTATGATGGGTGTAAGATGGAATCTCAGAGTCATTTTGCATTTCTCTAATACCTAAGGATTTTGAACATTTTTGTCACTCTCTAGGGTTTTTTTTTTTTTTGCTTGTTTCCATTTTTTTATTTTGTTTTTTTTTTTTGTTGTTGTTTTTGTTTTTTTGGAGACAGTCTCATCATGTAGTCCTGGCTGGTTTGCAACTCACTTTGTAGATAAGGGTGATGGCACACACTCATATTTACCTGCCTCTGATTCCTAGATGCTGAGATTAAAGGTATGCAACACCATGTTTGCCCCTTGAATTTTTGGCAGAGTCTTCCACTTAATCCAGAGTAAAATGATATGGCTAGATAATCTGACTGTTGTGCTCCTATAACTCACCTGTCTTTTTCTCCCTTTAGTACCATATGCTGACTTTTATGTGTGTGCTAAGGTTAGAAACTAAGGTCTTCAAATAGCAAGCATTTGCCAATTGAGTGATTCCCTTAACTCCCAAAGCCTCCAGATTTTAACTTTATCTTCCTAGTATTTTTCCCTCAAGGTAACTGCCGATTGTTTGAGAAACTTTTGGGAATATTTTAAACCTAAATAAGCAAATTCAAACTTTCATAAAGAACACAAGAATATTTTGCCATTTCATCTCCTGTTTATTTTATGTAAGACAGGTGGAAAGTATCAGCACATAACTTAGGTCACACTCTATTTCAGTTGTGTGATCTGTTGCAGTTTGGATATATCACTGGCTTACAAATTCCCTAGGTATTGAATATTTAGGTAGTATTTGAACATTTGTACATATACACAACACTGCTGTTTGCATCACTGTACATCTGTGCCATTGCATCTTTGTGTGATTATTTCCTGACCATTATTTCTTTGTGAATAAGAATTAGGTCCTCAGGTCAGAAGTCCTGCTGGAAGTGGCATGTGATGGAACACAGTTGCCAGCATCCATCCAGCTGCTTAGGTTTCAGATGGGATACTTATGCAGATCCCTTGGGGCTGAGGTTTATTCTGTGGGCTGCAGTGTAGGGCAGCTGCCTGGCCTGGCCTTCTAGTAAATGTATCATGGTACACAATGGAACCCAGATCTATGGTATCACCAACTCTTCATCAATTTGCTGAGACCAAAGTCAACTCTCCAAGCAAACATTTCCTGCATGAACATTGTGTTTGTTATATTTCCCTCATTTGTTTATGATGACTGTGTCAGCCACACTGATTTACGTAAACACTGCCAATTTGGGGATGTTACACTCTCAACAAAAGTAGCTGAGTACAAACAGCATTCCTCAGTTTTAATTCATATTGTCTAAACATAGCAGATGTTGATAGAGTGAGCCAATAAAAAAGTAAAACAAAGGCAGCAATTTCAGGGGTGGGTGGGTGGCTTGTGATTAAAATGCATTCCAGATTGACACAATGATACAACATTAATGAAGTAGACTGTTTAAATGCTGTATTTGGCTCCTATAGAATCATAAAGCAAGCTTGAATTCCACTTTGGCAGTTTTCAGACTGTAATTGTAGAGGGTGTTTGCAACTGAGCCAGTTTTATCCTTCCTCTCTACTATAGTGATGCACACATGCACGTATGCCACAGCCTCAACTTTGAGTGTGTCAGAATATGTACCCCCCTCAGTGAATTGGTTTTGGTGTTCCCATGGAGCATTTCCCTATGGACAGTGTTCCCTTGGGCCTAACATGGGACAGGAGTTGTCCTATTGGCCCAAATTACTAATTAGGCATTCCAATTCTATACAAGAAAATGTAAATCCCCCTTTAAAGAACACAAATAGGACTATGCATTGTTTCATTATGTCTATAATTTGTTAATATACTTAAGGGAATTATCAGCATACCTCAGGGAACTGGATCACATTGCAAATAAAAATATCATAGCTAACGAGAAGTTTGGTATTTTACTATAGTATTTATGAATGTATGTATGTATGCACATATATTTATTTTTGCATGTTGAGAAGACAGCATTTTAGAAACTATTTTATTAGATATTTTCTTTATTTACATTTTAAATGTTATCCCCTTTCCTTGATTCCTCTCTGAAAACCCCCCCTCCCCTTCCCCCTTCCCCAGTTCACCAACCCAACCACTTTTGCTTCCCTGGGGCATCAAACCTTCACAGGACCAAGGGCCTCTCCTCTCATTGATGTCTGATAATGCCATCCTCTGCTACATATGCAGCTGGAGCCATGGGTTCCTCCATGTGTACTTGTTGTTTGGTGGTTTAGTCCCTGGGAGCTCTGGGAGTACTGATGGGTTCATATTGTTGTTCCTCCTATGGGGCTGCAAACCCCTTCAGCTCCTTGGGTCCTTTCTCTAGCTCCTCCATTGGGGACACTGTGCTCAGTCCAATAGTTGGCTGAGAGCAACCACCTCTCTAGTCAGGCACTGGAAGAGCCTCCAAGGAGACAGCTATAACAGGCTCCTATCAGCAAGCACTTGTTGGCATCAACAATAGTGTTTGAGTTTGGTAACTAAATGGGATGGATCCCCAGGTGGGGCAGTTTCTAGATGGCCTTTCCTTCAGTCTCTGCTCCACACTTTGTCTCTGTATCTCCTCTGACGGGTATTTTGTTTTCCCATATAAGAAGGACCTAAGTATCCACACTTTGATTTTCCTTCTTCTTGAGGTTTATGTTGTCTGTGAATTGTATCTATGAAACCTCTTCTTGAGGTTTATGTAGTTTGTGAATTTAGGTATTCCGAGCTTTTGGGCTAATATCCCAGTGAATGCATACCATGCATGCTCTTTTGTGATTGGGTTACCTCACTTGGGATATTTTAGAGTTCCATCCATTTGCCTAAGAATTTATTGAATACATTGATTTTAATAGCTGAGTAGTACTTAATTGTGTAAATGTCCCACATTTTCTGTATCCATTCCTCTGTTGGGTTCTTTCCAGCTTCTGGGTTCTTTCCAATTTCTGCCTATTATAAATAAGGCTGCTATGAACACAGTGGAGCATGTGTACTTATTACAGGTTGGCGCATCTTCTGGGTATATGCCCAGGAGTGGTTTAGCTGGGTCCTCAGGTAGTACTATGTCCAATTTTCTGAGGAAACTCTAAGCTGATTTTCACAGTGGTTTTACCAGCTTGCAATCCCACCAGCAATGGAGGAGTGTTCCTCTTTCTCCACATCCTCGCTACATCTGCTGTCACCTGAGTTTTTTTTTTTATTATTTTTTTTATTGTTTGTGGCTATTGTGAAGGGTGTCTTTCCCTAATTTCTTTTTTTTAAATTATTTTCTTTTTTTGTTTTTTGATATATTCTTTTTTCTTTTTCTTTTTCTTTGATATATTCTTTTTTATTATTTTCTATATTCTTTGTTTACATTCCAAATGATTTTCCCTTTCCCGGTTCCCCCCTCCCTAAGTCCATAAGCCCTCTTCCCTCCACCTATTCCCCAATCAACCCACTCCCACTTCTCTGTCCTAGTAATCCCCTACAATGCTGCATCAAGCCTTTTCCAGGACCAGGGCCCACTCCTTCCTTCTTCTTGGGAATCATTTGATATGTGAGTTGTGTCTTGGGTATTCAGAGCTTCAGGGCTAATATCCACTTATCAGTGACTGCATTCCATGTGTGTCCTTTTGTGAATGAGTTACCTCACATAGTATGATATTTTCCAGTTCCAACCATTTGCCTAAGAATTTCATGAATTCATTGTTTTTAATTGCTGAGTAGTATCCCATTGTGTAAATATACTACATTTTCTGTATCCATTCCTCCATTGAGGGACATCTGGGTTCTTTCCAGCTTCTGGNAGTATCCCATTGTGTAAATATACTACATTTTCTGTATCCATTCCTCCATTGAGGGACATCTGGGTTCTTTCCAGCTTCTGGCTATTATAAATAAGGCTGTTATGAACATAGTGGAGCATGTGTCCTTATCGCATTCCAGGGAATCCTCTGGGTATATGCCCAGGAGTGGTATAACAGGGTTCTCTGGAAGTATAGTACCCAGTTTTCTGAGGAACCGCCCGAATGAATTCCAAAGTGCTTGTACCACTTGCATTCCCACCAGCAGTGGAGGAGTGTTCCTCTTTTTCCACATCCTTGCCAACACAGCTGTCTCCTGAGTTTTTAATCTTAGCCATTTTGGCTGGTGTGAGGTGAAATCTCAGGGTTGTTTTGATTTGCATTTCCCTAATAACTAACGATGCTGAACATTTCTTTCTTTCTTTCTTTCTTTCTTTCTTTCTTTCTTTCTTTCTTTCTTTCTTTCTTTCTTTCTTTTTTTTTTTTTTCTGAGACAGGGTTTCTCTGTGTAGCCCTAGATGTCATGGAACTCATTCTGTATACCAGGTTGGCCTCAAACTTAGAAATCCGCCTGCCTCTGCCTCCCAAGTGCTTGGATTAAAAGCATGCGCCACCACCACCCAGCAATGCTGAACATTTCTTAAGGTGCTTCTCAGCCATTCAAAGTTCTTCAGGTGAAAATTCTTTATTTAGCTCTGTACCCCATTTTTAAAATAGGGTTATTTGGCTCTCTAGAATCTAACTTCTTGAGTTCTTTGTATATATTTGATATTAGCCCTCTGTCAGATGTAGGGTTGGTGAAGATCTTTTCCCATTGTGTTGGTTGCCTTTTTGTCCACTTGACAGTGTCCTTTGCCTTACTGAAACTTTGTAATTTTATGAGGTCCCATTTGTCAATTCTTGATCTTAGAGCATAAGCTATTGTTGTTCTGTTCAGGAACATTCCCCCTGTGCCCATGTCCTCATGGGTCTTTCCCAGTTTCTTTTCTATTAGTTTCAGTGTGTCTAGTTTTATGTGGAGGTCCTTATCCACTTGGAGTTGAGCTTAGTGCAAAGAGAGAAGAATGGATCAATTTGCATTCTTCTGCATGCTGACCTCCAGCTGAGCCAGCACCATTTGTTGAAAATGCTATCCTTTTTCCACTGGATGGTTTCAGCTACTTTGTCAAAGAGCAAGTGACCATAGGTGTGTGGGTTCATTTCTGGGTCTTCAATACTATTCCATTGATCTACCTGCCTGTTAATGTACCAATACCATACAGTTTTGAACACAATTGCTCTGTAGTACTGTTTGAAGTCCGGGATACTGATTTCCCCAGAAGTTCTTTTACTGTTGAGAATGGTTTTTAGTTATCCTGGGATTTTTGTTATTCTAGATGAATTTGAGAATTGCTCTTTCTAACTCTATGAAGAACTGAGTTGGGATTTTGATGGGGATTGCATTGAATCTGCATATTGCTTTTGGAATCCTGCCATTCCATGAGCATGGAAGATTTTCCATTTTCTGAGGTCTTCTTCCATTTCCTTCTTCAGATACCTGAAGTTCTTGTCAGATAGATCTTTCACTTGTTTGGTTAGAGTGACCCCAAGATACTTTATATTGTTTGTGGCTATTGTGAAGGATGTCATTTCCCTAATTTCTTTCTCAGCCTGTTTATCTTTTGAGTATAGGAAGACTACTGATTTGTTAGAGTTGATTTTATATCCAGCCACTTTGCTGAAGTTGTTTATCAGCTGTAAGAATTCTCTGGTTGAGTTTTTTGGGTCACTTAAGTATACTATCATATCATCTGCAAATAGTGATAGTTTGATTTCTTCCTTTCCAATTTTTATCCCTTTGATCTCCTTATGTTTTCTAATTGCTCTAACTAGAACTTCAAGTACTATATTGAAAAGATATGGAGAGAGAGGTCAGCCTTGTCTAGTCCCTGATTTTAGTGGGATTGCTTCAAGTTTGATGTTGGCTATAGGTTTGTGGTATATTGCTTTTACTATGTTTAGGTATGGGCCTTGAATTACTGTTCTTTCCAAGACTTTTAGCATGAAAGGATGCTGAATTTTGTCAAATGATTTTTCAGTATCTAATCAAATACCCATGTGGTTTTTTCTTTGAGTTTGTTTATGTAGTGGATTGCATTGATGTATTTCTGTAAATTGAACCATCCCTGCATCCCTGGGATGAAGCCTATTTGATTATGGTGAATGATCATTTTGAAGTGTTCTTGGATTCGATTGGCAAGAATTTTATTGAGTATTTTTGCATTGATCTTCACAAGGGATATTGCCCTGTAGTTCTGCTTCTTTGTTGGATCTTTGTATGGTTTTGCTATCAGTGTTATTGTGGCTTTGTAGAACAAGTTGGGTAGTGTTCCTTCTGTTTCTATTTTGTGGAATAGTTTGCAGAGTATTGGTGTTAGGTCTTCTTTGAAGGTCTGATAGAATTCTGCACTAAAACCATCTGGTCCTATGCTCTTTTTTTTGGTTGGAAGACTTTCTATGATCCCTTCTACTTCTTTAGGGGTTATGGGACTGTTTAGATGATCTATTTGATCCTGATTTAATTTTGGTATATGGTATCTGTCTATGAAATTGTCCATTTCCTCCAGAATTTCCAGTTGTGTTGCATATAGACTTTTGTAGTAGGATCTGATGATGTTTTTGAATTTCCTCAGTTTCTGTTGTTATATCTTCATTTTCATTTCTAATTTTGTGAATTCAGATACTGTCTCTGTGCTCTTTGGTTAGTCTGGCTAAGGGTTTATCTATCTTGTTGATTTTCTCAAAGAACCAGCACCTGGTTTTGTTGATTCTTTGTATGGTTCTCTTTGTTTCNGAAAGTCAAGCAGGGGGTGGAAGGCAGGGAAGGAGAAAGGGAGGGAAGGAAGGAGGAAGGGAGAGAGGGAAGGAGGGAAAGAAAGAGAGGGAGGGAGAGGTATGGTGGTGGTGATCTTGTGAAACTGTATCACAGACAGAGATGAGGGAACATACTGAGGATGGGAGAGAATCAGTGGATCGAGGTGTTCTGTACACATTCATAAAGAAACACCCAGTAAAATTTTCTCGTGGGTTGGGCACTGCTCTGGCTTCATTTCTCTTGGCTGTGATTAAAGCAAAAACAAAAACAAAACAAAACAAAACAAAAACCACCCTGATGGAAAGCAATTGAAGGGAGAAAGGGGTTTATTTTAGCTCAAATTCCAGGTCGCAGTTCATCATAAGAGGGAAGTCAAGGCGTCAGGTGCTTAAGGGACCTGGTTATAGTGCAACCATAATTTGGGACAGAGAGAGAGAGTATGGGATGCACACAGACTGGTACTCGCCCAGGCACCCTCACTCTTCAATGGTCCAGGACTCAAAAAAAAAGGGGGGGGGTGGCGGAAATGGTACTGCCTGCTCTAAGTCTCGGTCCTTCTTAATCAACAAATCAGAGTCCTCCACAGACATGCTCRCAGGTCAACCTGACACAGACACCCCTGTCCCCCATTGAGATTCTTTCCCCAGGTGATTTCGGTTGTGTCCAGTTGACAATTGAAACTAATAAAGGCAGGTGTGATCTGGGAACAAGGGTAGGGCATGAACACAAAGAGTTATTGCCCCAGCTACTGGAGCAAAAGATGTCAAGTTACAGAGATGGAAAATCAGTGTAGGATAGGAAAGGGAGGGGAGCGAATGGGCCATAGGACACAGGCCAGATCCCAGAGTGGAATGAGGACCAGACCAACCAGGGTCTTGACAGCTCAGTGAGAAGATGTCTCAAGAGAGGGGGAACCATCACTTATGCTCTGTGTAAAGTGCCTTGCTGCCTGGCTCACTGACCCAGAAGCACATGAGGTATAGGGAATGGCATTCTTGAGAGGGCTACAGAGTAGTGAAGGCAGGCCCTTGACTCYGCAGCCACTAGCCAGGACACACTGCGAACCACCATCTGCAAGACTCCCAACASCATCCCTTGTGAGCTATTTGTTTAAYTTTCTCCTCGAATTTATTCGAAGTRTGTGTGCTTCAAAATTATTTCTTGYATTCTTGAGACTATAATTTACATCATCTCTCCCTTSCCCTTCCTCCCATATATGCCTTCTTGCTCTTTTTCAAATTCATGACCTCGTTTGCCCTCATTAATTGTTGTTAGATGCATATAGGGGTGTATATACTGATATATATTCCTATATGCATAATTTGCTCAGTCAGTCTGTATAATGAGTRTATCTGAGTGGGACTGTGGGTACTTGAATAAAACAGAACAAGGAAACCAGAGGAAATCTAGAGCTGGGTTTATAGAAKGTCAGTGAACACTTGATGTGGGTGCTGGGAACCAAATTCTGATCCTTGACAGCAACAGTATAGATTCTAAACCTTTAAGACATCTCTCCAGTCCTATTTATTTATTTGTTATAAACAATGCTGACAGTAGAAACAACAAGGACTGGGCACAGCCTTGATTCTGTGATGTACTTGAGACTGACAACCCCCAGCCTTGGTCTACACAGCCAACCAAGGCATGCTGTGGTGCTGATGTATCGAGTAATGACATCCACATCACAGTGTCAATCTCTAAGCTGGATTCTAAGAAGGTGAAGGGAAACAGAAGCTTAGCCTCTACCAAGCAGTTCAGCCTTGGAGNAGAGGGTGTTGGATTCCTCAGAACTGAAGTTACAGGAGTTTTTGAGCCATTTGTGATGGGTTCTGGGAACTGAAATCAAGCCCTCTGAAAAAGTATCAAGTGCTTTCAGTTGCTGAGCTAGCATCCCTCCACTTCCAAGCCAGATTCCCACTGAATAACTATCAAGAGGAAATAAGAGAAGGCAGTGTTCACAGTTTATATGAAGCTTACTCACCAGCTAAAGGAAGTGGGACTAGGGGAGACTTTCTTTTTCTTCACTGTTTTCCATCCTGATTTAAACAAAATGGCTATACCAAAGTACATTTTGAGACAATCAGCAAATTTAACATTGTCTGAGTATTAGTTACGATCAGGCAATTATCATGAATGTTTTACAGGCTGTAATTGTATTTCAGTTGAGCCAAACAYTCATTCTTGCTAGATTTATATGGTGTTATTCGAAATAGAATACCGTTTGAAATTTGGTTTTAAAAGCCCAGAAAGAGCTGGAAGGAAG
Source organism: Apodemus speciosus (assembly GCA_002335545.1). Taxonomy (NCBI): domain Eukaryota; kingdom Metazoa; phylum Chordata; class Mammalia; order Rodentia; family Muridae; genus Apodemus; species Apodemus speciosus. The sequence goes on from BDUI01004035.1 coordinate 53,894, forward strand.
GTTAAGTGATGAACCCTTGCAAGAGGGCTCCACTGACCTGATGAAAGTGGGTTCCATTTTGCTCAGAGGACCACATTCTACAACAGATACAACCCCACCCCACCCCCACCCCCACTCCCAATCTAGAACCACTCTCTTCTTGCTGGGACATTTTGGAGATAACTCAGCCACCCCTGGGCTAAAGCCTGTGGCCAAAATCAAGCAATACCCCGCCTCCCACTACAGCTGTCCTGGTCCTTGGGGTCACCTTCGATGCCTGGGCTCCTTCCACATTGACCTGGTTAGCAAAGGTTTGGTATATCTTCCTGGGAAATGAACCTAATTGATGTATTTTCCAGCATGTCACCTCAGTCCTGCAGGAGCCAGAAGAACCAAATTAAAAACTATGTTTCACATTTTGTGAGAGAAGTTAGTTGCATCCGTATTAAAATTAATGAGAGCGACTGCCCAAGCAGCAAGCTCCAATTTTTTTTTTCAGGGAGCCAGAACATCCTGTCCAAAGTGCCAAGGGAGAAAATGCTTTTGGAGTCAATGACAGTGCTTTAAACTTTAATAACGTTTTGTTTGAAAATGAATAACACAGGCCCTATACGATTTGAATCTCTATATTACATTAGGTGTTTTTCATCTTGGAGATTATTATTTTATGATTGCTACCCTTGCCCAGTACTTAGTTCTTGCCCAGCAGGCCTCTGAGAGCTAGACAACTGTAAATGCATTTAATTCTGTGAGCAACCCTCTAAGGAAGGTACTATAACCACCCCTCTTATGAAGGAAAAGAAAACTGAGGTACAGCCATGTTAAGATGCTTGCTCAAAGCTTCATCCTTGGTTTAAAGGAGTATGCAGGATCCAAACTGGGGCAGTCACGTGGACTGATTGTTAATTCTGCATCTGTATCCTTCAAGTGGGTATGCTGGGGAACCACCCTGAAACTATGTTTAAGAATATTCACTGTCCTGRTTGTCTGGAGAAGACATGGTTACAGTCTCCTTCCTAGGTTACAATGTATCCCTATGACTCAAACATTGGGGGAGAAGGAGGGACATTTAGTATGCCAGTGATTGTTCTCATAGTTTGTACTTAAAAAAGAAAAAAGAAAAAGAAACCCTTTCTTATTGTATTTGAGTTCTGCTCCCCAAGATGGAACACATACCTAATACCATTATGGAGGCGAGGCCANCAATGCTGACAGTAGAAACAACAAGGACTGGGCACAGCCTTGATTCTGTGATGTACTTGAGACTGACAACCCCCAGCCTTGGTCTACACAGCCAACCAAGGCATGCTGTGGTGCTGATGTATCGAGTAATGACATCCACATCACAGTGTCAATCTCTAAGCTGGATTCTAAGAAGGTGAAGGGAAACAGAAGCTTAGCCTCTACCAAGCAGTTCAGCCTTGGAGAAAACTGAGCTGTCCTGAGGCCCCGTGATGAAAAAACAAACAAACAAACAAACAAAACAAACAAACAAACAAAAAACCTGTGTCAAAATGATTTATAAGATAAGAAAAGGAAGTAATTTTTACATCATATGTATGTAAATGAGTGTTTTGCTTGCACACTTATATGTRCSCCACATATATGCAGAGTATGAGGAGGCAGGGAGAGAGCATTAGATCCCCTAGAATTGAAGTTACAGGCAGTTATGAGCTACCACATGGGTCCCGGGAATTGAAGCCAGGTGCTCTGCAAAAGCAGTCAGTGCTCTTAACCACTTYGCCATCTCTCTAGTCCCTTTAAAGAGAAATTTAAGCAGTGTCCTGGTCCCTGGTGATGCTGATTTGTTTCTGGGGCCAAGGGTSATGAGTTTTCAGTCAGAATCTTCCATCAAACTCATCAGGTGTCCCCAGCATCATTTACAGATTGGTTTCGAAGGTCTTTGCCCACAACACATGATGGATGTAAAAATATACAGACATTTTCTCACAGCAAACAAAACGTACAGCCAGAGCAGCAGTCAGTCCAGAGGCAGCTGCCCCTCCCTATCACTCCTGARTTAAGAAATAGAAAGTAGACTCTAACAGCAGCAATGATCTCAGAAGGAAAATCAATTAAAATGCATTTGGCAGTGACTTATCAACTGATTATATAAGCAGCTAGAATTTTTTTCACCTCTTCTGCATAGCTCACCTCGTCACAATCTATCACTGTGAAATAAAGGCRCCATGATCCATAGCTCAGGCCATCTAGATGAGAGACCTGTGCATTCTTCTGGGAGAAGCAGGGGTCRCTTTACAGCCACAAGGTCAGAGAGGGTCTTCCCAGAAGGCTAAAGAAAAGGAGCACAAAGATAAGAAGACTGGAAGAGCTGAGACCTGTGAGACAGGGCAGAGACTCTCAGCTGGAACTCAGCAGGGGGCTGACTGCTGGTGGGGGGACAGAGAGGTAAGAAGGAAAACACAGAGAAAGCTTATTTTCCCCAGACACAGTATATGGCTCACTTCTGTTCATTTTCTTAAACAACCTTCTAGATTGYAAAGCACTTTCCCACTGTATGTACCTTTAACTCATGTGACTTTCRGTACACATTCTTAGACAGAGAGTGACGCTTCAGACTTTGACAGGAACAACCCAAGGGATAGGAGTTTGCAATGTAAATGGTTCACATTTGGGTGAGAGAGAAGACATAGAATAATAACACTGGCTGCCCCACCAGTAGCCTATATCTGCACCCAGACAACTAGGATGGTCACAAAGGTTCTACTATCTTTCAAACCAATTTCACCAGCTGGAGACCAGGAGTTCAAACACATCAGACTGCAGAAATTAAATAAAATGCATTCTAATAATCTTAACTTATAAATTCAATAAAATGCACCAGAGATTTTTTTCTAGCTCTCTGTGCAGAAGAAGGAATAAAAACCAGGAAGTCACAGATGAAAAAGCTCATTGAACATGGGGCCCAGGACGTTGACTATCCAAGGATGCTGAGGCTGTTACGTGATGGAACATGGCGATGCCAATGAGACCCCCACAGACCAAACCTAAGTTTCTGCTTGCAGGAGGAATCCAACGGGAGGAACATCACCACTGATGAAGTCATCTAAAGTACAGAACTAAATCCAACCAAGCTTTGAGAACTATCTATGAAATAGCAGAGAATACTTCTACAATGGCAAAGAATAATGCTACAAACTAATAAGTTTTATACACTCCTGGAATGCAGTGAGCCAACTCACTGTGAGAGACAACAAGATTAAAAGAACAACAGCTTTTCTTCTTCATTAAAAAAAAAGGTGTATCCTGTTTTGGTGGGTGGTGGTGGTGGTGGTGGTGGTGGNTATCCCTATGACTCAAACATTGGGGGAGAAGGAGGGACATTTAGTATGCCAGTGATTGTTCTCATAGTTTGTACTTAAAAAAGAAAAAAGAAAAAGAAACCCTTTCTTATTGTATTTGAGTTCTGCTCCCCAAGATGGAACACATACCTAATACCATTATGGAGGCGAGGCCACGTGACTAAATAGGTCATAGCCTAGAGGAGAACCTACTGCTATTACTTTGCTAAGTGGGCAAAGTATTAACCTGTTCCCCATCTTTTATCCCCATACCGATAGATCAGGGCATCTATTCACACTGGCCAGAGAAGCTTCTCTGGATGCTTTTGATAGATGAAAATTAACACGCAGAACCATGGTTGGTCAGTGTTCAGAGAGTAAAGAGACTTTGAAGAGCTCAGCCCTAAATGGCACATCTATATCATACTCCCCTCCTCTTGGGGCTCAGAGATAATTGCAGAAGCAGGGGCAGAAAGATTGTAAGAGCCAGAGGCAGCAGACTAAGACAAGGAAACTGTGCCTTCTGTACACAGCAGGCCAGATACACAGATGAACTCACAGTGGCAGTGACAGCAAGAACAAGACCCGCACAAGCTCAAGCCAGACAGACAAAATGTCAGCGTAGAAGGGATGGGCACACAGTCCTACCTCTAGCTGAGGAACTATTTGCATTTCATTGCCCTTGGGWGGAAGGTGTGTTTTAGCTTCCATTGTCTTCACTCTCATCAAACCTTGCCCTCATCCACACAAACATGGTGAGAGACTCCAGATGCTGGTTTTGTTTATAGCCAGAGTAAAAAAACACAGGCTGGGGAAATGGCAAAATGACTTGAAATTCCAGATTTGACTCCTATTAACCAGGTGATTCCTGTCGGTAATGATAATGTTGTAACAGTTTGTAGCGACAGCTATAATTTATTTAAGGTCTGCTGTGTGCTTAGTAGTGTATGGTAAGAAGTTTACAACTGTTAGACCTCCATCCCTAGCAAAGGCTGGGAAAGAAACAGCTATTATTAAGCTGAYGTTAAAGGGGAAGATACCTAGGCTCAGAGGAAAGAAGAGCTAGGATGAGCCACACCCACTGAGGAGGGAGGGGCTTCCTAATAACTTACCTGTCCCTCATTACCACCAGGTCACACTCAAAACTGTCTTGCTTCCCATTGCCAGTGCATACTATATACAACCCCAATTAAACTCATTAGAGACATTCCACTTGTCACATGCCCTTGAGGGGGCCTGTAAAGCCCCTTATTAATTCTTATTTAATGTGATGCAGCATTTAGCCAAATTCCAGAGTTGTGTTCCAATTCTTTCAACTGCGAGAAATGACTAGAGAGCCCCAGTGCCTCCCTGTCTGTGTTCGAGTCTGGGAGTTCAGCCAAATTATGTCCTTGGGGCTGACGGAGAAGGGAAGCCAGGGAAGCTTGGTTCTCATGCTGCAGCGGGCTGGTGTGACCATTCCTCTAAGATATGGGTATACTCTCAGAGAGAGAAAAAAAGAGGGTGTGTGTGTGTGTGTGTGTGTGTGTGTGTGTGTGTGTGTGTGTNTGTGTGTGTGTGTGTGTGTGTGTGTGTGTGTGTGTGTGTGTGCACTCCTCTTGACCATCATTAATATTAGAATACAAACAACATCAGGCCAAACAACTATACATCTTTTGCAGGAGGAAGCTTTTCTGATGATGATGGCTCAGCACCAGTCTGGGACTTTGGCATAATATCATTAGGAGTCATTTTATCACAATTAGTATTTGGTTTTATTATACATTCTTGGGCTATCTAGTCTCAAGTTTTGGATCAGCCAAGCAGTGTTTGGTATGGGTTCCATCTCATGGAGTGGACCTTATGTCAAATCCAATATTGGTTGATTACTCTTACAAGTTTGTGCCATCATTTCCCTAGCATATCTTTCATGCAGGACACCATTATAGGACAAAGGGTTTGTGGCTTCATCAGTGTTTACATTAATCATTTGATAGCACGCAGAGAGCCTTATTTTACTAAATATGGTAGAACATAGGGGTGAAAGCTCTATGTGTGCATCAGCTTCACATCTCTTTGTTCAATGAGTTGTGTAGGTTTTGCTTCAACAATGGGGCCATACTGTCAGTTTGTGGAGCAGCCTTGATTGGGGATTCCCATTAACCCCTTTGGCAAACAACTCAATTAGATGCAACCCAGTCCTGGTACTTGAAGCTGCATTTGGTGACTATAGGTAGTCATTTTGGAATCTGTCTCACACACTATTTGGTGATTTTATTTAGATACCCTTTATATATGCACATATTTTTGAAGCAGCTACTATACTAAGTTTCTACACTACCCCTCAAATGCATCTTAGTTTCATCTGTCTCTTTTCTATTTTTTCTTCCTCAGTTGTACTTTCCCCTACCCCCCAAGTGAATCTTTCCATTCTAGACTACATCCATCCACAATTATCTATTTTTATGGTCCCTTCTTATTGAGATTTATCTGTTCCCACTAGTCGCTTACTTTCTGTATAGCCTCTGTGGTTGTTTGGATTGTATCTTGATCATAATTGACTTAACAGCAAATATCCATATATAAGTGAATGTATACCACGTTTGTCTTTCTGTGTCTGGGTTACATTACTTAAGATGAGGTTTTTTTTGTAGTTCCATATTTACCTGAAAATTTCTTGATGCTGTATTTTGTTCTTTTTAATAGTTGAGTAATACTACATGGTGTAAATGTACTTTTGTTTTATCCATTCTTCTGTTGTGGGACATTTATGTTTTTTCCATTTCTGGTTATTATGATTAGAACAGCATAGTACATTGAAGAGCAAATGTCTTTGTGGTAAGATGAAGCATTCCTTTGGTGTATCCCCATAAGTACTATAGCTGGATCTTGAGATAGATAGATCCTATTTTCCTGAGAAACMACCAGACTGATTTTCATCGTGTCTGCATGAATGTGCATTCCCACTATGAAAATAAGTCTGGTGGTTCCACTTACTTCACATCCTTTTCGTCATGAGATATTTTCTGTTTTATTCATCTAGGCCATTCTAATTGGCATAAGATTAAATCTCAAAGTAGTTTTGATTTCATTTTCTTGATGGCTAAGAGTGTTGAACACTTCTTTAAATGTTTCTTAGCCATTTGAGTTTTCTTTGTTGAAAATTTTGTTTGGATAAGTTCCCTATTCTTAATTATTTTTTCTTGACATGTAGTTTTTATTTTAGTTCTTTATGTGCTGGGATATTAGCCCTCTATCAGATGTGTTGGTAACAAACAAACTTTTTCCATTCTATGGCTGCCATTTTGTGTGAATAATGGTATCCTACTCTTGTGCAGAAGCTTCTCAGTTTCATGGTCTCACTTAATTGTTCATATGCCTGTACCAACAGAAAGTCTTTTCCTGTGCCAGTGACTTTAAATCTATTCCTCAATTTCTCTTCTATCAAGGTCAGTATGTCTGGTTTTATGTTGAGGTTCTTGATACATTTAGAACTGTTTTATTCAGGGTGATAAGTATGAAACATTTTCTACATGTTGATATCCAGTTTGTCCCATACAATTTGTTGGAGGATATTGTCTTTATTCTAGTGTGTATTTCTGGCTTCTTTATAAAAACATAACGTATTCTTAGGAGTCTCAGTCTTTAATTTGATGTCAATAACCAAAACATCTTTTTCTGATAATGCAATGCTGTTTTTCTTTTTATTACTGTAGCTTTACAGTACTAATTGATCTCAGGGATGGTAATACCTCCAGCAGTTCTTGCATTATTCGGGATTGTTTTTTCTGTACTGTTCTCTCTCTCTCTCTCTCTCTCTCTCTCTCTCTCTCTCTCTCTCTCTCCCTCTCTCTCTTTCCCCGTCTCTCTCTGTTTCTCTCTGTCTCTGTCTGTCTATATGTCTGTCTGTCTGTCTGTCTGTTTTTCTCTCTCTGTGTGTGTTTAAATAAGAAAGTGAAAATTTCTCTTTCAGCATCAGTGAAGAATTATGTTGGGATTTTCATTGGGGAATTTATTTAATCTATAGATTTATTTTGGTAGGATGCCATTTTGACTATGTTAATTCATGAGCATTGGAGATTTTTTTCATCTTGTGATATGTCTTTATATCTCAATGTCTTCCTTCAATCATTTGAACCCTTTATCATATAGTCTTTTTCTTGCTTTCTTGCAATTGGGATTTGAAAACTATAATTTTAGGGTCTGTTATATCATCTCATGTTTGTTGGGTGGGGTTTTATTCCTTGGTTTGTTTCCTCTCTCATTCTTAGGAGAATATGGTGGCTGTGTGATGCTTGCAGACAATAAGTATGGCCCCTGGAGGTTACAGATAAAATGTGGTTCTGGGTATTGGGACTTGAGAGTTAGAAATAGGGATGTGGTAAGGGGTTGATAGGGTCCACCAGAAGGGAAAAACAGAGCTTTGTATCAGAATCTGCTTAATTCCCTGAAAACTGGGCAGAGAATAAGGACTGGCTACAGAGCTAGCGATGAGACTTGAGGAACTGAACTTGGAAGAGTAAAGAAAAAGTGAAGAACTGTAGTTAGCTTACCCGCTTCCCTCTTCTGCATAGCCTGTGGGTTCCCATTGAGTGTCTGCTGGAGTTAGGGGTTAGGAAAGGGCAATGAGTGGGGTGGGGAGAGGAATGTTATGAGGTGAATATTTCTGTGGTCTACTGGGAATGGGTCTCAGCATGTGGACTCCTGCAGAGTTAGGGATGAGACTGGGGAAGTTAGAGGAGCTGAGGGAGAGGTGAAGATCTGGAATTAGCCACCTGTTTCCTATGTCCAAAGTATGTGATGTCTTTAGCAAGAGGAACTTAGGTTTCTTTCAAAATGATAACCAAAGGCAACAGCATTAGATTATTTTGTTTTAAAAGTCAATTGGACTACTTTGACTAAGAAGTAGAATGAAGATTTCCCACCACAAGATTTCACAACTGAGGAATTTTAAATGACCAAGAGGCACCTAAAAAATTGTTCGATGTCCTTAGTGGTCAGAGCAATGCAAATCAAAATTACCCTGAGATTCTACCTTACACCAATCAGAATGACTAAGATCAAAACCTCAGGTGACAACACATGTTGGAGAGGATGTGGAAAAAGAGGAACACTCCTCCATTGCTGGTAGTATTTCATACTGGTTCAACCCCTTTGAAAATCAATCTGGAGGTTCCTCAGAAAATTGGAAATACATGTCCCCAAAGACCCAGAAATACCACTCTTGGAAATATACCCAAAAGATGTCCCACTATGCCACAGGGTCACGTGTTCCACTATGTTCATAGTGACCTTATATATTCTAGCCAGAAGCTGGAAACAACCTAGATGTCCCATGACAGAAGAATGAATACAGAACATGTAGTTCATTTACACAATGGAATACTACTCAGCTATTAAGAATGAGGACATCCCGAGTTTTGCAGCAAATAATGGGACTAGAAAATATCACCCTGAGTGAGGTAACTCAGACTCAAAAGAACATTCATGATATATACTCACTAATAAGTGGGTATTAGCAAAAGAAAAAGTACAGAATACCCAAGACAGTCCACAGAACTCAAAAAGGTCAACAAGCTGAAGTGTCCAAGTGAGGACACCTCAATCCCACTTGGGAGGGAGAAGAAAGCAATCACAGGTGGGGAAGGAGGGAGGGACCTGGGAGGGAAAGTAGATAGGTTGAGGGAGACATGGGGAGAGGGGTGAGAGGGGAACCTGATCTGACATTGGGGAAGGGTAAAGGACTGAAGCCCTGAGGGCCAGCAGAAAGAATGGAAACAGGCAACCTTGGGAAATAGGAGGTTGGGGGCAGAGGCCCTCCAGAATGCACCAGAGACCTGGGAGGTAAGAGACTCTCAGGACTCAAAGGGAGGGACCTTAGATGAAATGCCCGATAATATGTAGAGAGAACTTACAGAGCCTACCTCCATCAGGAAGACAGGACTTCAAATGAGGGAGAGGAGGGCCATCCCACAGTCATAACTCTGACCCATAATTGTTCCTGTCTGAAAGAATTACAGGGATGGAAATGGCAAGGAGTCTGAGGAAAAGGAGGTCCAGTGACAGGCCAAAATTGGGATCCAGCTCAAGGAGAGGTCCCAAGTTATGGCACTAGTACTGAGGCTATGGAGTGGTCACAAAAAGGGACCTAGCATGACAGCTCTCTGGAAGACCCAACAAGAAGTTGAAAGAGTCAGATGTTTGTAGCCAACCAATGGGTACTGACCCCTACTGTTGAATTAGGGAAGGCTGAATGAATCTGAGGGTGACATTGTAGGAAGACCAGCAGTCTCAATTAATCTGGACTCCCAGGATCTCTCAAACTCTGGACCACAAAACAGGCTGCATACAGCAATTGATATGAGGGCCCTAGCACACATACAATAGAGGACTGCTGGCTCTGTGCTCATTCAGAGACAATGCACCTAACCCTCAAGGGTCTGGAGGCCCCAGGGAGTTTAGAGGTCAGGTGGGTGGGGGTTAGGAGTCAGGGGGAGGGGAGGAGATATGGTATGTGGAACAGTTGGATGGTGGACAGGGTTTGGCAGGGTGGGGAATAAATTATGGAGTGCATAAAAATAATTAATAAAAAAAGAAAAAAGAAAGCTCAAGTCCAAGTGGATCAAGGACCTCCACATAAAACCAGATACACTGAAACTTATAGAAAAGAAAATGGGGAAGAGTCTCAAGCACACAGGCATAAGGGAAAATTTCCTGAACAGAAAACCAATAGCTTATGAGAATTGACAAATGGGACCTAAGAAAAATTGCAAAGATTCTGTAAGGAAGAGGACATTATTAGTAGGACAAAATGGCAACCATCAAATTGGGAAAAGATCTTTACCATCCCTGCATCCAATAGAAGGCTAATATCCAATATATACAAAGAACTCAAGAAGTTAGAGAACCAAATAACCCTATTAAAAATGGGGTACAGAACTAAAAGAAAATTTTCAATTGAGGAATAAGGAATGGCTGAGAAGCACCTAAAGAAATGTTCAACATTCTTAATCATTAGGGAAATGCAAATAAAAACAATCCTGAGGTTCCACCTCACACCTGTCAGAATGGCTAAGATCAAAAACTCAGGTGATAGCAGGTGCTGGTGACGATGTGGAAAAAGAGGAACACTCCTCCATTGCTGGTTGAATTTCAAGCTGCTAAAACCACTCTGTAAAACAGTGTGGTGGTTCCTCAGAAAATTGGATATAGTACTACCTGAGTACCCAGCTATACCACTCCTGTGCATATACCCAGAAGATGCTCTTTGGATTCAATTTAATTTGATGTCTATTTTGTCAGATATTAAGATAGCAACTGCTACTTGCTTCCTCATTCTTATTTGATTTGTATACCTTTCTCCATCCTTTCACTCTAAGGAAGTAGTTATCTTTAACGCGAAGATGAGGTGTTTTTTTGTTTCGTTTTGTTTTGTTTTGCCAATAACAGATGAATTTTGCCCTTTCCCCCTTGCTGCCACTACACCTGGATTTTGTTTCTTCATTCATTCAAWCAAGCTAAACCATTTGACTGGAGAATGAATATGTAAACAGTTTGAAATATGTGTTTGTTGCAGGCATCATGTTGCTGATTGTGGGTGTTGTTTGTAATTCTTGGAGTTTCAGTAATTATAGTTTTAGTTTTGTATTAATTTCTATAGTTCCTTGGCTATGTTCAATGTTTGTTCTTCTCTTCAAGTTGAAATATTGCTTCTTTTAATTTTTCTTCTGTTTAGAGATAAAATTTTTAGGCCGTTTATTCCATGGACAATTTTTTTTTTGTTTTCTATTTCAACTTTGGCAGATAGTTTTGCTGTGTACATTACTATTGTTTAGATTCTATGGTCTTCTGGGACTTGATCCAGGCACTTCTTAATTTTAAAATTTCCTTTGAGAACTCAGTTGTTATTCTGATGCACTTCCTTTATATACGACCTGTTCCCCCTTTTCAGCTTTCAAGACACTTTGTTCTATATAATTGGTGATTTAACTATGCTATGACATTGGTGTTTTCATTTTTGGTTTTGTCTATCTGGTGTTTTGTATGTTTCTTGGATTGATGTGTATATTGATGTCTTTCCTTAGTTTGATAAAATTTTTTCTTTTATGATCTTGAAGCTCTGGCCTACACCTGGGATCTGGAATTCTTCTCCCTTATCTCTTCCTGTAACTTGAAAATTTGTTCTTATCATGATATTCCAATGTAGGCACAATGTTTTTGTGCATTGTTTAAAGGTTATCCGTGTATTATTCAAATGATGATTCTTTTCTCCCCTGTTTTAATCTGGGCACAGCACTGTCATACCTAAATCAAGAATATCCTGTCTCAAGTTTGTATAGATAATTCTTACAATTTATTTTCTGTCTTGCCAATAAATGCTGGTTACCAAATGGCTGGGCAGAAGAATGAATAGGGAACAACTTCCTCCAGTGAGGGAAAGGAAGGGAAAGAGGAAGAGAGAGGCTGATTGGCCACATCAAGGAGGAAGGAGTTCATAGATTTCAGCTAAAGCATGGAAGACCTAATTGCATGTGTTATCGGGATGCTGTGTGGGAGGTAGCCAGATTATTTTATGGAGTTAAGATAGATTATTTGACTGCCCAGATACTGAGGTGGAAGTTGGAAATAAATCTTGGTCTCTCTGTGTCATTATTGGGAACTAGCTAGAATAAAGAAATATAGTTGCCGTATTAATTCACTGATTATATTTATATTAAAATAATGTTTACATCCCACATTTCTTGTATGTTACCTTTCTATTTTTTATTTAAATTTTTATATTTTTGTTTATTTAATCTAAATCTTCTGCTTTATCTCCAAGTCCTGATATTCTATCTTTTGTTTCATTCACTGTACTTATAAGGCTTTCCTTTGACTTTTCTAATTGGGTCATTGATATTTCAATTACACATTTATTTTTGCCTCAGTTCTCTTCACTGTTTATCTTTATTGAATTCCATTCACAGAGTCTGGATTGTCTTCATTGTTTTCATCAGCTTTACATTTTCTCCAACATCACTTGCGTGTTTATTCTTTTAAAGTACATGAACTATTTCTTGAAATCAGTGAAACTTATTATTGTTTTCCTAATTTCTTTGTCCTTGGGTTCATCTGTGTAACTCTCATTTACAGACATTTATACAGAACTGGTGATAGTTTTTGGGGAGATATTGCCTAGATTTTTCATGTTGTTAGTAATTTTGCAATGAGATTTGGGCATTGACTTCTTTTGTGTCTGTTATGGACATAGAAGATTAGGCCAGGAGAGAGGATGAGTTGGCTGTTTTGGCTTAGAGATTGGTAATGGCTTAGGTGAAAGAAGTCAGGAGGACCCAGCAGATTGTGTGTATATAATGTATGTGCTGATCCAGCCTTATAGTTTGCAGGTACATATGGGTGTTGAGATGGGTGCAATTTGGGGAGAATCAGGAAGACTCGTGTAACTAGATCCTTGAGAAGGTTGTGAACAATCTGTCTGGGAGAAGAGTTTGGATGTGGCATGGGATGGATCTGAAGGTGGGGCGGGCAAGTTTTGGCCTAGTAGAAGTCTAGAGGCTGATTGTGGCATGAGCAATGGTGACTAGATTAGACCAGGGCAGTTGATGTGGGACTTGAGATAGAGGTGTGTGTGTGGGGGGTGGAGTGGGGGCAGATGATATGCTGAGGTGAGGATCAGATGAACTCATCTAGCTAGATCCTGAAGCAAGAGTTGTGCCATCTGGGTGAGTGGGAAGGTGGGTTACAGAACCTTGTTCAAAATGCTTTAAGATACCAAGGGCAGAACTCCTAACAAACATGCTCCATACAAGCATGCATGTTGTGCCTAGTTACACTATTTTTATTTTAGTATGCACAAGAAATTTGTAACATGTGCTGTGTAGCAATGTCCACTATGTTTGAAATCTCTTATTTTGGATGGAAACTCTTTAAGATACATGGTTTTAAGAGGAAGTTAAAGGCAGTCATTCTCAACTTTCATAAATGCCTTTAATACAGTTCCTTATGACCCACAGCCATAAAATTATTTTGATTGCTAATTTATAACTGTAATTTTGCTACTGTTATTAATCATAATGTAAATATTTGATATGCAGGATATCTGATATAAAAGCCATTTGACCCCCAAAATGGGTTGTGGCCCCAGGTTCTAAGAGAAGGAAAAATGTTCAATCCTGCAGAGACTCCCATTAAGCTCAGACAGTAAATAATCTTCTGGAAGTCCCTGAAACTGATCCATCAGATTGGCTCAGTTTCAAGCATATATGAATGACTACTTCCTGATATAAAGGGGCTATTCTGTGATAGAAGATGAGTTGGGCTAGTATTAATATAAGAACATAAAAGCAGTTTCAAGAAAGGGCTGCTGAGAGTAATCTTTGGATCTTTAGTAAGCTGAGTTGGCTGGACAAAGCAGAGACTAGTCAAGCTGGCTGAAAGACCAGCTGAACTATCAAGAGGTTAGGATGAACTGAGATCCCTGCAAAAGGCCCTCTCCTACCTGTTGATTTGCTTGCAGGTTGGACAGTACTCTCCAGGTTTCCACCTTCCTGGTAGACTTGACAATGCATCTATTTTTAAATCATTTATGGTCTTTTCAGTAACCCCTCATTTAAATTCCTTTAAGTAATCGCAGTAAAGTCTACTGGTTCATCAAGGCGGAATTTGATGGAATCTGCATTTTAGTATGTAGTCAGTTCCCTATTTTGTATGAATGTATGTTTGCTCATGTTTTCCCAAGAATAGGGTCATATGACAATATATAGAAGGGGAGACAGCAGCTATTGTGTTGATGCAGACTTCCCACTGACTTCAATTACATGGTAAGTCAGAGACAGCAGAGACAGGACATACTGAGGTCCTAGCTTTGCCTAAGTTATTTTTTTATTGGATATATTCTTTATTTACATTTCATTTCCCTTTTTCTGGTTTCCCCGCCCCCCAGATGTCCCATATGTTTTTTTCTCTCCCCTTGTTTCCCTATTCACCCCTTTCCACTTCCCTGTTCTGGTATTCCCCTGCATTGCTGCATAGGGCCTTTCCAGAACCTGGGTCCACTTTTTCCTTCTTGTCGGACAGCATTTGATAGGTGGATTGTGTCTATGGTGTTGCAAGATTCTAGGCTAATATCCACTTATCAGTGAGTGCATACCATTTGTATTCTTTTGAGACTGGGTTACTTCACTCAGTATGATGCTCTCCAGCTCCGTCCATTTCTCTAAGAATTTCATGAATTCATTGTTTCTAATGGCTGAATAGTACTCCATTGTGTATATATATCACATTTTTTGTATCCATTCCTCNATGAAAGAGAGGGGGCAGAGAGAGAGAGAGACAGAGAGACAGAGAGACAGAGACAGAGACAGAGAGACAGACACAAAGGCAGACAGACACAGAGAGACAGAGCTACACAGACAGACACACACAGAGAGACAGAGACACAGAGAAACACAAAGAGATCAGAAGCAGAAAGACTATACCAAAATTTTATATTTTCCACAAAAGATCATTATCAGAACCCTATCCCCCCAAACCACCCATATTACATTAAAAGATAGATATGTTGAACAGTGGTATAGATACATAGAGACAAAAAACATAGACACACTGCCATGCGCCTTCCCTTCCCTTCTTCCTTGTAAAAAACTAATCATGCATTTCTTATTCCTGTGACAATCCAGACCTGGCCAGACCTCACTCCACTCAGCATCGTTCTGGAGCTCTCTTCTAAGGACTTCTTTTGATGGCCACCCTCCTCCATCTCTCCAACTGATGGCCTCCTGGATTAGACTGCAGCAGGCCCTCCTGTAAAAAGCTCACTGGGCAAAGAGTACACTTCCTAGTCCTATGTCCTGGATACTATTTTCTACTTCACATTATGTAGGCTTGCTATATAAAGCTATGGGGACTGGAGTCAACCTGGCTAAGAGGGTTCCCTGCTTTCTCATTGCATCTTTTGAGTGAGAAGATGGAGTTACTTAATTTCTGGAGGCTGAGGACTCATCTTACATCAGCTGAGAAAACCCCAAACTCCACTTTACAGAGTCATTTAAGGGACCTAGTTCTCAGCACCACCTTTCACGCCTCACTACCCCATGGATGTGTTTGCACCAGTGTGATATTAGCATTGATGAATGGAAATAATTGGCTGGAGACCACATTCTGGGTGTTAGGAAGGACTCAGGTCTTTGGGAGCATCTGAGAGTATGTATGTGGGTGGGTGGGGACGTGGAAGGAAAGAGGGGGGGAGGGAGGAAGAAAGGACTTGAGATCTTCATGCAATGAAGTCTGAAATTTCACCGAGCCTGCAGACTTGGTCTGCATCGCTGACTGGCTTTGAAAAGAAGCCAAATTGGAGAAAGTTTGCTTTTGACCATTCCAGGAGGTCACAGCAGGTAGGACAATGTGGCAGCTGCCAACATGCACAAGACTCAAAGCACCAAGTGCAACACTTCTGGGCAGTTCATCAGCCCTGGCAATGGAGCTGGATCCTGATGAAGGARGCAGCCAGGAGAATGAAGAAATGAAGATGCTCCAACCCTCGCCTTGGCAGTGTCTCCTCTCCAGATGCCAGCACATGGAGTGTCTGGGGTGACACAGAAGTCGTTCCTCGACCAAGAGATGCATAATGTAAGCAGACTAAAAGAACATACTTTCTAGGCATGATTTCTCCCTGCTATAATGTGAAATTTAATTCACAGAAGAATTAAAGTGAATTCTGTTTGTAAATGTATCTTTTATTCACCAGATGTAATTGTAGTCTTAGAGGCTTATTGTGCAATAATAAGTTCACCCTTTCTAGTTCTTTCAGAGATCTGGCTGCCTGGTTCAACTCAGCTCTTCTGGCTCAAACTCCTCTCCAATCTGACTGATTCAATCTGGCATCTCTCAGCTTCTCATTGAATTGCTCTGCTTGGTCTCAGACTCTTGAAATTTGTTCTAGTCTTCAGACTCCTTATTCTCTCACTTCAACAGCCTCTGCTGACCTGCACTGAACAGTATGAGTTCACAAACTCAGCCCCACTGCACTGACTCTTAACTGTCTGACTCTCCTTTTGCTGCTCATGAATAGCTTCTCTTTGCTGTGCTGGTCTCATGGGAGTTGAACATATCCTATCTCTGGCTCATTCTGTCAAATCTTTCTTTGATTCATCACTTTGTCTGCCCCTCAAATAGATGTCACTTTAGAACATGGCTGCTTCCTTCTATAAACTAATTTTACCTTAAAGGTATAACTAAGGGCATGCCTGCATTCCAGACAGGGATTAAAGGTGTGTGGCATGTCTGCAGTCCAGACACATCACACAGACCTAGGTCTTTGAATGTAATCAAAGCAACCATGTTGCTGGGTTAAAATTCCTCTATACTTATTGCTGAAGTAGGAACTAAGAACATGTAGTATTTATGCTGATTGGTTGAAATTCTGGCTCTTAAACATTTTGAGTCCTTTCTGTTGACTTTGGGTGCCACACTTTTATTTCTGGATTCTTGGCCTGGGAAAGAGTCCCAGTTTCCTACCCAGGCACCCATGGACACAGAGATGAAGAGCCTGGAAATGCCACTGGTTTCAGAGCATTCTGAAAACAGTAAGGGTGCTGTTCTGAGAAAGGTGATAAGAACAAGCTGTCTCTCTAAGCCTAGGCTTTCTGTCTGTTTAAGATTTTGAAAATATGCATGAAATCCAAACAAAATCTAAATGCATTTTGTGTTCCACTAATGATACTCAACTGGAACAAGGTCTGTGGGAAGAACAAGTTGCAATTTCCAGGGTCATTACAGGATTTTGTGTGGCTTCATGATTTTGTGTGTTACATTTGTAAATGTTCCTAACCTAGCCAGGGCTGGCTAAGTATTCCATCACAGCACCATGCAGACCTCTAAATCTTGAGTGTTTATTGTTCTACTAAAACATAATAAGCATGGACTGGGGCTCAGAAAGCAATGGGAATGATGGATTGGTGGCTTAGAAAACAAGTTGTGATTGAAAGCYGGACTTTGTTTCACACCACTAATAGAATTTCTTCTACAGTTTCCACAACACTGACTTGAGCAGGTTTGTCACAGATCTGGCATTGCCTCTTGGGGTCACTGTTCTAGTTTGATTCTATTTCTGTGACAAAAACACCATGACCAAAAGTAGCTTAGCACAGAAAAGGGTTTATTTGTCTTATACTTCTAGGTCACAGTCCATCCTTGAGAGAAGTCAGAGAAGGAACTTAAGCAAGAACCTGGAGGCAGAAACTGCAGAGGATGCTCACTGACTCACAGGCTCATGCTTAACTGGCTTTCTTATGCAGCCCAGCAACACCTGCCTAGGGAATGGTGCCACCCACAGTGAGCATGGGCTTTCCTGCCTCAATTAACAACAGACACAATCCCACACAGACACGTTTACAAGACACATGAGCAAGGAACTGTCTCCACTGAGGCTTTCCTATGAGATGACTCTAGGTTGGGTCAAGTTTATCATCAAGGCCACATAAGACAGTAACCTAAAAATGTGATGACTTTTAGCCTGCCTTATATGTACAGATTTCTCAGAGATGACACCAATGTGGGGGGTTGGTGGACCATATTGCTGTGGGAGATGGAGGAAAGTTGGACACACAAATATTTCCTGAACATTGTTCTAAGAGCCAAGTTTTGATGTCCTATACTCACATTTAAACCTCTTAACTACACTGCAAAGTCACTGTGTTTTCACATAAGCAACTTGGAATAGGAGCCAAGGCAGCTGTGACTACATAGGCAGTGTGAATTAGAGAAGCCCGAATCAGGCCCAGCCTATGGTTCTACATGAAGAGACTCTGCTAATTCTGGGACACATGAGTGAAGCATCACCAGGCACCCTGACTTTCTGTATTCCTTTAAATTATCTGAGTTTTTTGTCTATTGTTTTGGTTTATAATAATGCATACATACAAGGACAAACAACTCTCCTGTCTCTGTGTCTGTCTCTGTCTCTGTCTCTCTGTGTGTCTTTCTCTCTATGTGTCTCTGTTTGTTTCTATCTCTGTCTCTCTGTCTCTTCCCCTCCCCATCTGTGTGTGTGTGTGTGTGTGTGTGTGTGTGTGTGTGTGTGTGTTCAAGAAACTCAAAATCAGACTGGAGCTTTGAAACATAAAAGAAACCAAGGGAAAAGTAGAAGTACTCACTCAAATGACCTCTATCAGATTCTGAAAGATGCTAAAAAAAAATAAAAGTAAAATCCACCATGATTGTGTCACATCATCTGAGGTGCTAGGATAACTACCACCAGCCCTTTTCATAGTCAGAGAAATCAGAAGTTACCTCCTCTGTTAACGTGAGACATGGAGTTGGTTTGGCTTCCTTTTGTTTTTGTTTTTTTTTTTTTTTTTTTTTTTTTTTTTTTTTTTTTTTTTTTTTTTTTTTGTCCATTTTGTCATTTGCCTCTCACAATGTCCTAAATTTTAGGTGACATGTTCTAATCATATGCCTTCATAGGGAATACAGTTGGACAGTATCAATACTACCAATACCTAGTTCATTTTAAAGTATATTTATAATCTACAAATAGATTTCTTCCTCATCCGAGTTGATGCCTCAGCAGTTAAACACTGTGACTCTCCCAGAGCAAATAAACATATTCACATTTAATATAACTGGTTGTACAAGCCAATATACAATCACTTTTGCATTTTGAGCATTATGCCCAAAGAAGTTCATAGGATTAATTCGAGTTTTTTTGTTTGTTTGTTTGTTTGTTTGTTTGTTAGGTGTGTTTGGGTGTTTGCTTGAATGTATGCCTGTGCATCATGTGCATGCGGTACCCAAAGAGAACAGAAGAGGGCATCAGCTCTTGCAGAACTGGAGTTACTGAAGGTTGTTCAGTACAGATTGTAGTGGGCCATCATGTGGAAATGAAACTTGGGTCTCTGGAAGAGCAGCCAGTGCTCTCAGCCACTGGGCCATCTCTCTAGCCCTACAGCTTGAGTTTTGTTTTGTTTTGTTTTTCCAAATTATTTAGGCAATCAAACACCTCCATCCCCTTCTCTTACATCTTTGCACCCCAGAGGGCAATTGTGAAGTAGGCGATCTCTTCCCTCCCTGGGAATCATGATTGTCCCAGCCTCCCTGCCCATGTGTGGCTGAAAGAGGCCTGGATAGCTTAGAGCACTCCTACACAATTTCTGTCTTCCTCTGTTTCTCAGTGGGTGCCAAGTCCTGGGTCCTGGGTCTGAAGAATGATCCCCATTAACTCATCTGGGCACACACTCTCTGTCTGGGCTCCCGTGTACTCTCCGATAGCAGAGCCCCTTTTATATCTGTAAAATGGTAGGTGCATTTTTGCCTCTGCCTCTGCTATTTCTCCAAAAGGTGGTAAATTGTCTCAATCGTCAACAAGGCACGATGGACCCTCAGACCATCGCTCTCCTCTCAGCCAACATTCAGTTGAAGAATTGTCAAGATCGCCCAATACTTTTTTTTTTGTGCAGATGAGCACGGCAAGCCCCAATTCACACACTCTTTGAGATGCCATCTGAACKGGTGTGGACGTTCTGTCTGCAAGACCCATTAATCTCCTCCTGCTTCTCCCATTAGCTGAACATTCTCTACAGCTCCCGACCATCCTGCCCTGAGGTCAGGGAGATGCGTTTTCAATTTCCTTCTGCAAATTGGACTGGGCCATCCTTTTATGGAAATATGAGACAAGACAAGAGAAGGATATAAAACACAAAGTGCTCCCTTTTTGCAGGACCTTTGAAAGGAATGGTTCCGATCGAAGATGAAAGCTTGCTGATTTATTTTTATGTGAATTTTAAGAATCAATGCTTTGTGTTGGATCCTTTATGGACAGGAGTGGTGGGATTCCCTTCCCTCTGGTCAGAGTTCTGTGGCTTCACAGCAATCTCCCTCCAGATAAAGGACTTGGTTATCCTCTATGTAATTCATCATAATCCCATCTCACTGGGCAGAGGAGGGTAAGTCTCCATCCTGGACAATATTCAACACTGGAAAGGGTACCATGGAAGGTACAGAAGATTAATGGTAGTGATTAGAATAGGCATGGCCTCCACAGACGTATGAATTTGAATGCTTGGCCCATAGGGAGTGGCACTATTCAGAAGTATGGCCTTTTTGAAGTAGGTATAGCCTTGTTGGAGGAAGTATGTCACTGTGGAGGTAGGTTTTAAGGTCTCATATATAAGCTCATGCCACACCCAGTATGGGACATAGTTTCCTTATGACTGCCTGAAGAGGGCAGTCTCCTTCCTCCCTTTGGATCAAGATGTAGAACTCTCATCTCTTCCAATACAGGGTGACATCCATGTCACCCTGGATGCTGCCATCTTTCACACCATGATAATAATGGACTAAACCTCTGAAACTGTAAGCCAGATCCATTTAAATGGCATGCTTTTGGTCATGGTGTCTGTTCACAGCAATAAAACCTCAACTTAGATAATAAATATACCCATTTATTTTGAAAAGATTTTTAAAACTTCTAAATTGTTTATGTGTATATGTGGGTTTGTGCACATGAGTGCATTGTTCACAGAGGCCAGAAGAGGGTGACAGATCCCTGGAACTGGAGTGACAGGTAGGTGTGACCAACCCAACTTGGATGCTGGGAACCAACCTAGTTCCTCTGCAAGAGGAGTACATGCTGTTAACTGACAAGCGTTCTCTTCAGCCCCACAAAAATACTTACTTAACCCTCAGTTACATAGCAATCACAAATGCTACTCTTCCAAATATAAGAGTTTAGCCAAGGTATTTAGAATACTATAAGAGAAGACCTCCAAGGGTCAGAGAACTCAAATTCTATAAATACCTTTCTTGTTTGACTAGTAATTTAAAGGCTCCTGTCTGCTGATGTAAACATACATACCATGGCTCCCCATTGCATCAGGGAGTGGGAAATTGATGCTTTCTTCTCTAGTAGACCCTACTGTGGGTGATGCTACATCTGGGCAGGTGGTCTTGAGTTATATAGGAAAGCAGGCTGAGTAAGCCATGGGGGTATGGGGCAAACCAGTAAGCAGCATTCCTCCATGACCCGTCTCTGCTTCCATGGGGCCTAGTTTCATATCCTGAAGACTACCACAATTCTCTTCAGAAGAAAATTCCTAAGACTGGCTGGATTTAGTATAACATATTATACCAAAGCAAAGCAGAACAGAGCGAGACAGGATTCACAAAGCTGGTGGCTCCCAGAAGCAGAATGGACTCTGACAACTCAACTAAAAATGTCAGAGAGTATTACAGAAATCCCAAAGTAGGGCAGAGAGAGAGAGAGAGCAATCTAATTGGCTGCAGCTGATTCAATCGGCCAGTCAGTTGGCCACAGCTTAATTAGTTAACTGACTTACAGGACCCCTGCAACCTACCAAATCTCATGGACTGTGATTAAACTTAATATTAGTTTGTTCTACTGGATCCAGGACAGGGAGTCTGGTCCAAATAAATGCCCCTCCACAAAGCATTATTTAATGTGCATTAGAATATCAGCAAGTGTCCACTCCGTAGGGACTGGGAGCATCCTGGCCCAATGTAGAACTGATTTGAGATGTAATTACACTGTGTAATGTTCATAAAGTCAATTCTGCTCTTCTAAACTCCCTTTAGAGTCTGGTAAACTCCAAGCACCATCTCTAAATGTTGGGGTTAAAATTGTAGTGAGACTTCAGGCAATGGTCTGAAACTGACTCAATAAGCAGGCTTAGTCCTCCAAAGCTCAGCAGTTACTGTCAGAACTCCAGTGGCTACAGAGCAGTGACAATTGGCAGAGCAGATGGCAGCATGTAGGAGACACGAGGGTCCCTTGGTAAAGGGGTTTCAAAGAGGCAGTGGAGAGGTACAGATATGTGCTAATCTTAGATAAAGACTTCCTGGGAAGGCTCCCCCTGCAAGTGCTCTGTCACAACTGGGAAACATCGACCCTTATGGGCTCTCCCTATGGGCTGAGATTGCTGGATCCTGCTTTATCATTTCTTTGCTGTGATATGCTTGAAACTCAAGAGTATCCCTGATGTAGACAAATGAGTCTATTAACTCTCCAGTCTCCCCATTTCCTGTTCCCCAGACTCTTTGCTTTACAGATTCACATGTTTCCTGTATTTGTGGATCCTATCTTTTATATCAATAAAAAATGTGTACACATAACTTGAAAGTGGGGGTGAAGCTGTCTAAGGTGACCGAGGGAAACAGGGAGAAGGGGCAAGAGATAGTAGGAGTGACATGAGAGAACCTTTATTTGAGTAACAAATAAAAAAAGGAGAAGAAAGACAGTAAAAATATATTAGAATCTTACAGAACCACTAGCCAGCATGGCTAACCGATATCCAAGCCATACGTCGACAGAATGACACACAGACTCATTTCCATTGTACTTGAGATCTTCACCAAGACAGCCCATAAACAAGCCTCTCATAAAGTTAAGGGAACATAACCGCAGGCATAAGATTAGACGGCTGTAAAATAGAATCAGAAATCTGGGGCTGAAGGGATGGTTCAGCCGTTAACAACTGGCCAACCCTGCAGAGGACCTGGGTTTGACTCCCAGCATCTACAAGGTGGTGAACAACCATCTGTAACAACAGTTCCAGAGGAATCTGGTGCCCTCTTCTGGCTCTCATCGAAACAGAATAACTCCCAACCTTCCCCCCCAGCCCCAATACACAGAAACCTAATTTAAACTATTTTAGGTTTCAAAAATGAAGGTTTTAGTTCCCTCTTCCTGAAATGATTTTCTCTAGGCTATAGGATCATAATTGTGCTTTTAATCTCTGCCTGTATGAATTTTCATAGCTCCTTATTTTAGAAACATAAGCTGTGTATTTAACTTGGTCATGAAACTGTTACCAATACCCCAATTTTACATTGCTTCTATGAAAATTTCTCAAAAAAATAAAAGAAGCTATGGTGATAGCTTAACTTAATAGACAATATTTTTCCTGTGACTTGCAGGTGGAACTTGAAATTAACTGAACTATTTTAGATTTCTTTGTATGTCCAACAATCAAAAATGTCTTCCAGAATCATTTAGACTTCTACAAAATATTTTTTAATTTCTTTTTCCATTTTGCATGGTGTATGTGTGTGTATGAGTGTGTGTGTGTGTGTGTGTGTGTGTGTGTGTGTGTGTGTGT
>BDUI01004035.1:90214-101441 GCA_002335545.1 Apodemus speciosus
GCTGCTCTGCTTAACTCTTGAGCGCAGATCACTGTCTGTTGGCTCAAGTCTCCAGAGGACTTAAACTTGGGGTCTCTTCGTTGCCCAAGCCAGCTTGGTGCGAGCTGGCAGTGGCTAAGATAGCAGTGGGGGTGGCGGTGCCAGGGATTGCAGGATCCCCCCAGGGTGCAGAGCCCAAACCTGTTTGGGCTACAGGAATCGCTGTTCTGCTCAGCTCCTGAGCGCAGATTACTGCCCGGCTTTTGGGGGAGCATTACGTCCTATTTCTGTATTTTGTTATAATTGTTAACAAGAATTTTGTTTTAATTGTTATGGGGATTGAATTGAATTTGTAGATTGTTTTTGTATGATGACCATTTTCACACTATTAGCTACTACTAATTCATCAGCAAAGGAAATCTTTCCATCTTCTGATCTTTTCTCCAATTATTTTCTTCAATATTTTAAAATTTTCAACAACACGAATTTTTAGGTTTTGTATGGTAATTTTGTATGCTGCTACTTTGCTGAAGGGTTTTATAAGCTGGTAGTCTTTAGGGCTTTCATGTATAAAATTATATCATGTTCAAATAAGGATAATTTGACATCTTTCTTTTCTATTCATATTCTTATGATCTCCTTCATCTGTCTTATTGCTCTAGCTAAGACTTCAAGTACTATATTTAATAGGTATGGAGAAGTAGACACCTGTGCCTTGTTCCTGATTTCAGTGAGAATGCTTTGAGTTTCCCTTTATTTAGGATGATGCTGTGTGCTTACTGTAAGCTGCCTTTATTATGTTGAAATATGTCCCTTGTATTTCTAGTTCTCTCATGATTTTTATCATGAAGGAATATTAAAATTTTGTCATAGTCTTCTTCTGGATCTAATGAAATAATAATTTTTTCTGCTGTTGTTGTTTTGTTTGGCTTTCAGCCTGTTTCTATGTTAAGCTATATTTATTTATTTATTTATTTATTTATTTATTTATTTATTTATATTAACACATCACTGCACCTCTTGGATAAAGCCATCTTGAACACATTGGACAAT
The DNA here is from genome assembly GCA_002335545.1 of Apodemus speciosus. Classification (NCBI taxonomy): domain Eukaryota; kingdom Metazoa; phylum Chordata; class Mammalia; order Rodentia; family Muridae; genus Apodemus; species Apodemus speciosus. The sequence continues at coordinate 91,247 of BDUI01004035.1, forward strand.
ATTTTTGGTGAGTTCTTAAATTAAGTTAGAAAGTATTTTCTTGATCTTGCCTAGGGCACCATAGACAGCTAACAGCTAACGCCAGGTACACTGACAGAGCCGGAGGCTAACATTGCTCAGGTCCTATCCTGTCAGGCTTTTGCCTGCACCCAGTGCCTGAGCAGCTTGGCAGGCCATCTGTATGCCAACCCAGTTGTGCACCAACCCAGTTGGGGGGGTCATCTGCTCTACAGAGTGATCAGCATTTGGATAAGGTCCCTGCAGCATCCACCATCTGCGCTCCCTGAAGGAGCAGACAGGCAACACCAGGCTCACAGAGACAACCTGAGTATAGCATTCCTTGGGGGCAGGACACATTAGGACTCCAAGGGCACCAAAGAGGAGGGGGCAACCTGAGCCAGGGGGAACCCAGACATCCAGAGGTGTGGAACTAGCCTTACAGGCTCACGGGAGGTTCAAACACTAGCCAGTGACAAGAAGATCAACTAACACCAGAGATAGCCAGATGGCAAAAGGCAAACATAGGAATGTTACTAACAGAAATCAAGGCAACATGGCAGCATCCGAACCCAATTCTCCAACAACAGGAAGTCCTGGATATCCCAACACACCAGAAAAACAAGACAAGACTTGGATTTAAAATCACTGATCATGATGCTGTTAGAGGAACACAGGAAGGACATAAATAAATCTCTTAAAGAAATACAGGAGAAACGAGATCAAAAGGTAGAAGCCCATACAAGGGAAACACAAAAATCATTTAAAGAAATTCAGGAGAAAATGGGTCAAAAGAAAGAAGCCAATAGGGAGGAAATGCAAAAATCACTTAAAAAAATACAGGAGAACTGGGGTCAACAGGCAGAAGTCATGAAAGAGGAAACACAAAAATCTCTCAAAAGACTTACCTGAAACACTTACAAGCAATTGAAGGAACTGAGCAAAACCATCCAGGATCTAAAAACAGAAGTAGAAATAACTAAGAAATCACGAAGGGAGACAACTTTGGTGATAGAAAACCTTGGGAAGAAATCAGGGGCCATAGATGCAAATATCAACAGCAGAATACAAGAGATAGAAGAAAGAATCTCAGATGCTGAAGATACCATAGNAATCTGTAAGCACTCTCCATTCCCAATACATATCTCACAAACAGCAGAATACCTTGTCCCATTGGTAGATTTCACCTGAGCATCTGTCTCTTTTTGCATCCTTGAACTGGCCATTTCTCATTGCTTCCTCCTATATTGATCACAATATGTCTTAGAAGAGCCTTAGGATCTATCTATGGCTCTGCTSAAATTTTACTTGTAGACAAGGAACCGCTGGCTGTCTGTGGCTGAGCATTTTTCTTTCTAATCTCTAAACAGTTRGGGTGAGCATTTATTGATCAAATCACCATCTTATTCTCACTACCTACATGGARTTCTGAGCCCTTCCTTCTCCTCTCTGTGGAATTTAGCTATTCCACTWTATCTTCTGCAAGGAAGAGTTGAAAGAGCCTCTGAAATACAAAATATATCTCTCAAAAATATATTTCTGTTCAGCTTATATTTAAKGTTGGGGAGAMATTCTGGGTGTAGCTTCTGACATTACTAGAAGACAGCATCTCACAGAAACCTCCCTGTTCCACTGTCTCTTACATTCTTTCCACTCACCTCTTCCACCATGTTCTCTGAATCTTTGCTGTGGGTGTGTTTTATAGATGTATCTATTGGGACAGGGCTCTACAACTCTGACTTTTGATTGKTTGTACTTTTCCGYGGTGGTSTCTGTTGCAAAGAAACGTGTTCTTGATAAGGATTGAGAACTACACTTATCCRTGGCTACAAAGAGARTAATAGGTGTGCCARCATGAATAGAGAAAAGCTTAGRGGACCTCAACTCTAGACAAAGAACTAAGGAATGCTGAGTGTRAGAAACAGTCTTCGCCAGGAAAAGAGCACACCAGTTGGTTGTCCACAATTAAACTATCAGCCTTGAAAACAAACATACACATACCATCATACACCCTGAACCGGTAGTATTTAGGATTTTGTCTGTWTAAAGATGCACACATATAAATGTAATAACAATTAATGAAAAAACATGAATTTGAAAAAGAAAAAGAAGGGGATATGGAAGTATTAGGAGAGAGGAAAAGCAAAGGGTGAATGATGTAATTATAATTTCAAAACTAAAATAAATAATTGAAAACATCTTCATATATCATTTCTTAAGTAACATAATGTATTTTGAAAAGCACCATGTCCAGAATATAGGRCAGAGATCATATATATTTATTATTGAAATAAACTTGTAACAGAAGGTTTATAATTTTAGATTTATTCTATTCTATTTTACTTTAGATTTAATTTAATTTTTTTCAGTGGTAAAATAAACATAGTGTAAAGTTTGCCATTATGATGCTATTAATATCTACTTTGTGATGTGAGGTCCCCTTTGAATGGTGAATACTCTGCAATGCTCTTGGACTTTAAAAATATTTCATTCTCCTCCCCAAGGGGATGTCAGGGTGTGCTACCAATATTCACAGAAGAAACAGTGTGAGACTTTGTCAAGATAKTCTACAACCAGCAATGGGAAACATCAGTTTCTGAGCTTCAGTCATTGAAGTTCCAGGGAATGGCAGATGGTGGACTGGGTGGTAGGAGAGGGGTGGSAATAGGGGAGGGGAGTGAGAGGGTGAGGGTGGGGATGAAGTTCTCCTTGAGTGGATCAAGGAACWGTCTCTTGCATCCTGAACACAGACATTCGATATTTAACCATGTCCTTGCCTGTGTTGGTGCAGAATCAGTTTATCCCAACATGACTACCAGAGTACTTTGTGTGCACCGTGTATACACAGCAAACATGTTTTGGTCAATGATGCCAAAATGAGGTTTCGTAAATTATTGGATATAAAGACATGTCAAAGTTGAGCCAGGAGGCATGGTGAGAGAAAGTGGGCATGATTCCCATAGACCTGAAAAAAAGATGTATGTGAAATGGGTGAGCTTCCTGTCTCGAATGGAAGCCACACGCAAAATACACATCAAGATAGGATACAGTACACCTAGCCAAAAGCCAATGTCAGTCCACCTCACAGGCCTGAGAAGTGAACCCCCTATTATTATTCTGCTAAATGGACATAATATCAAGCTGCCCTTTCTACATTTGTATCTCTCTAACCATAAATAAATGCAGCTCTCAGTCCTCATCAGAGTGATTAATTTCCACAGTGGATGGCAGTTAACAGGGAAACTCACAACTGGCCAAGTGCAGAGAATAAACATCAGAGGGTACTCAACCACAGCCTGGGCATCCATATCACAGACCACCACCACCCCCAGCCTCCAAGAGTTAGACTATCATGGAAGGAGAGAGCAGAAAAGCTTTAAGAGCTAGAGGTTGGAGATGACCATGGTGAAATTGTATCTTCTGGATATGACAGGATTAATGTGCATGAAGTCAYAGCAACAGTGGCTGTCTGCACAGGATCAATCCAGCCAGCATTCTACCATGGAGTGGGAAGGAGTTCATGAGCCTCCACCTCTAACCTAACTGAACATCTATAGGTACTTGATAGTTCCTGGAGATAGGATGGAGGAGGGACAGTCAGTTTTCTTTAAGGGTGTGGCCCCTGGTAGATCAACCTTGCTCCAGTGGGTGTCCCCACACCCAGGAGTACAAGGACAATAGTGTAAATTGACTTAGTGGGTTATTAAGAAAGTCCCATTTATTAYGTTTTTTAGTGTCTGCACTATTAAGAGAAATAGATTTCCCTAGAATGTAGAAATGCAATCCAAAGTTACAGAAAGACAAGAGGTAGGACAAATAGGAATATCAAACAGGAAGGRAGATGTTGCCACTTTCTGCCAGACTCTGCCTGCCCTTGGGGGATGGGGGTGAGATGGCACAGAGTCAACAACACTACTCCAGGAGCAGGTTAGAAATGCTGCAGCAAACTCATCTGAGCACTGCTGCAAACTCCTTTAATACCCTCCACCCATGCCCTCACCGGTCCCAAGAAAGCATCTCTTCTAAACAGCAGTTTCTGATTGGATGGCATTGTTTGCACCAGCAATCTTTGTTTTCTCATGCAGTCCTCAATTAGGTCCTCTGGCAGAACCGCCGGTGTCACGGGCAGTTCTCAATGAGGTCCTTCTGCAGGAGATGTTTTGCATAGAGGTGGCCCCTGTCATTCCTGCTACAGGGAGGGGGAAAGGGGGAATGTGAGGGAATATGATCAGTGACTGCATTAACTAAAGGCCATTTGAGGGGTTCTAGGGACACCTAATACAGAAGAACTTTCTTAAAATATAAAATATAGGTTTGGGGAGTAGGAAGGGAAGGTGTTAGGGTGAGTGTGGAAGGAACTGAATGAGAGGTGACTATAATTAAAATACATTGTTAAGATTCTCAAAGAATTGATAAAGTGCCATATTTGAAAAAGGCACATCAAATCATCTTTGCTCATTTGGTTTTTAAAGAAAGGAAAAGAYTTTATGAATACTCAAGAATTGAGTGCATTAAATGTAATTTGAGTGTCTCGGGTGGCTCTGTTTGGAGGGGTGTACCCTTTACGAGGTAGGGCATAGTTTTCAAGATAGTACTTTCTCCTAGGTCTCTAGGCTTTAAGGTGAAGAGTTTTGTGGGTTTGGTTTTGGTTTTGGTTTTGGTTTTGGTTTTGGTTTTGGTTTTGGTTTTGCTTTTGGTTTTGGTTTTGCTTTTGCTTTTGCTTTTGGTCTTTTCACTGAAGATTCCTGCCCTTGCTATCCAGCACATCCCACCTTCTTTGGGGCCTAAGAAACCTTTTCCCTCTATAAGTTGATTGCCTCAGGTATGTCATTATAGCAGTAGAAAGCTGACTGCACAGCATTTCCTAAGGTAAAGGAAGAAGTCAGAGTTCTGGTGAGCAAGATTAATTCCGCAAGCATCCTTGCTGAGTTGCACTTCCCAGTGGGAGCTGGTGGCAGGTGAGACTGAACTTGGTGTCACATTGAGAGTCTTTGAAAGTCCTTAACTGACTTAGATTCTGACCCCGTTAGTTCTGCTGCTTGCCAAAGCACAGTGAGAGTGGAGCACTGAAGTGATCCAGCCTTTTCTTTCTTCTGAGTTTCATGTAATTGAGATAAAACATCTGAACCCAGAAGCCAGCAAAATGTCGTCTCTCCTAATCACTTCTCAGAAGAGTCTGGCAGGCAGGGCTTCCAGACAGCAATTATCAAGGGATGGTGAGCTCCAGAGCCTGCAGTGTGTTCCTGGGAGAGCTGGGTACCACCCTCGAGGGGAGGAGAGCAGATAGCAGTAAGGGAAGTGTCAGCTTTTCTCTCATTTCAGAAAATGATCTCAGTTATCTGTTGGTGAAATTCTTTGTGAGGACTGTGAGCCCTGGAAATAATCTAGACTGTCTTGAGCCCTCAGCTTTGATCCTGAAAAGCAAACAAGAGGCCTTCATGCTACCACCTTGCAGAGTTCAGCAAGGCCATGGGTCATGTCATTGGCATTGGGGCCCCTTCTGTCTTGATTTTTTCAGAGAGCTGTGTCCTCCAAGGGTGTCAGATATCAACAGATCCCTCCAAGCCTGGGACACGGTTTAAAGTGGTCATATTATGTTGTTATGTGTGATATTTTTTCCTGGGAAGACACAACATGTACACACACACACACTTATTCTACCCAGGGAAGGAACCCACGATAGAACAAACTAATCACGATAGCGAAGTCTGTCTTGATGAATCCATGAATTTTGAATTGTTGTTAGCAATAGTAGCACTGGTAAGGGTCACTCACTGACCAGGGKCAGGGATGACTCAAAATAGCTGCATCATCAAAAAGCCCACCCCAGCATGGGTGATAGCTCAAGAGAGCTTCAAAACTGCCAGTCTCTGCCCAGTCTGCAGGGAGACACACTCCTCTCCAGAGCTCTGCTCCCCAGAGTCCTCCCCCAGCAGGTACTCATTGCTTCTGAAAGCTGGGGAATAGGAATCTTGCCATTGTCAGCTTTCCCAGGCTGGTGGAGCTTGTTATCTTCCTGGGTTTCACAGGTCACCTCCTTCTTGTGTGGAGGAGATGTTTAAATCTAAGGAAACTACTGCACAACACATGTTAAGGATGTCACACATAGGTACATATAAAGTGGGTGTGTATGTGTGTACGTGTGTGTGTGTTAGGGTGTGGGATCCTCACATAGCCCAGGCTTGAACTCCCTCTTTAGCTGGGGCTACCCTTGAAATTTTGATCCTCCTGCCTCCACCAAGAGCAAGCCTAACCAGCCCGATCTAATTGTCTTTTTAATTTTTGGAAAATCCCAGACTGAGCAAATGTAATAAGGGAGAGAGATGAGCCCTTTGCATTTCCCCACGAGGTGCATAAAAGGAAGCCAGACTATGAAGAGGTCTGTTCCGGCTGCCTCCCTGAAATGGCCTGGGTTTGCGTTCAGAAGCCACCTTAGGATCCTACTTATATAAAGATGCCCTCTGTGAATGGTGAGGACAGAGAAGGAGAAATTCTTTAAGTACTGGAGTTATTTGAAACTCAGTCTATTTATTTTAATGCTTTTGTTTGAAAGATTCATTTGCAGACAGCAAAGGAGATTTCGGGCTTTTCAGGGTTGCATTTCAGGGAACAATGGATTCTCTTCTCAAAGTGAATTGTCATCTGTTTTCCCCAGCAGAGGCACCGTGCAGCTGAGCCAGGGAAATGAACCGYTAAAATAGCAGGAGAGATGATYGCTGATCACAGGGACAGATGGGCTGGTCTCTTCCATTCCTATTTATTTCCAAAGGATTGCTGATGGGCCTTCAGCCCTGTCTCACATCCCTTTTTACCCCTGTGCTAATGTAGAGCCAAAAGTCCTCAATGTGGATTTATGTTCTGTGGATGGAAAAAAGATTCTGAAAGGAAGAGGCTGTGACATGGGAATTCCCCTAATTTGAGAGTCCATTTTATAATCAGCCTTGACACTTTAATTTGCTTCTAGGCTCTCAGGCAAGACTTAGCCATTATTTGAAATTTTTTTAGGGAAAAGCAGTTCCATCACCACCAGCTCCCCTTAGTCAGTAGAGCATCAGCTCAGTAGATACCTAGTAGGCAGTCTGTGTGCTCAGTGCTGGTCTAGAGTTGGAAATGAAGATAAAAGCCTCATAGGTTTCATATTCTAGATAGTAAAGCTGAGAGTAAGTCGGAAAAAAAGTATAATACACTCTTAGGAATCGTTGAACAGAACTTTATACATTTATTGCATCTCGGAGGGAAGTATGTAAAGATACAATGTGTCCTATTAGAAGGTGAGCTATTCTATCCTGCGAGGAGGCTCCCTAATCTCAGGAAGTGAACATTTCCAAGGTTTCAGGAAGTTCCAGRAACTGACAAGATTCACTAGGCCCCTCCCACCCTGGCAAGTAGCCAGGTGGTTGAGAAACACTCAGACTGGAGGGGAAGAGATGCGAGGTAAACTCAGACATCMACAGAGGCACCAGGAAAGGACACTCTCCAACTGGTTGAGCTGCCTGCAGGCTGTGCTCAACTTTTTGTGAACTTTCGCCCATGCTGGAGTGGGCTGTGGTGATGCTGCAGTTTTCAGTATGTCTGATCCTGAAAGTAATCCCTTACCCATACTCCTGTAAGGAACCCCRGGAAAACTCATTGGCTCACTAAGCTTGACTTTGGTGGTATCCTTCCTGTGGTCGCCTTAGTTCTCTGTCTAGGGTGAGTGGACATTTGTTTATGTTTTCCAGGAASAGTATCACACAACACCTCCTCATCAAAACACTGACATTGCATAAGTATCCATTTAAACACCTTGTGCCAAGAAAACTGATACAGTGCTAAAGTATTTAACAGTTTGAAGTAACACATCTTTCTGTTACTGTGCATTAGTTACACAAAGTAAGGGGTTTCTTTGTGACATTATCATATACTGTACTTTGGTAATATTCATCTGTCTATTATGCTCCATAATTGTTATCCTTTCTCCCTTTCTTTTCCTTTCATATCCAACATTTTCCTATTAATAATAGAGCTRGATATTTTATGAGATGTACGTTTCCTGTGGTGGCTGTTATTCTTTTCTTGACTGTTTGTGACCTTCATCCATTTTATGAAGTGTCTGTGTCTGCATTGATAGGTCTATAAATAAATGATCTTTACATAATAACGAGACTGGTGCTGTGCCATCTGTATTATAAGCTTTCCCTCCTTTTTCAGTTGCCTTTTGGTTTAATTATGATACAGTTTAATAAACACATTTTAAAGTATCGTGTAGTCAAATTGATAGGTAATTCTTTATGGCTAATTAATTTCCTTTTAAGATGGAAGAGTTGTATCCATATGTCAGGGAAATCTCCAGCCTTTATTTTTATGTTTACTAAAATGAGGTTGTGCAAAACTCTAGTAATTTGCATATTTTGTCAACTCCTAATAATTTCATTTTCCAGCCCATTGTGTATTTTGTTCTCACCTCAGTCACCCCAGGAGGAGGCACAATTTGCCTCAACACAAGGGGAGGCAGGATTTTGTAAGGAGAAAAATCATGAAATGAGAAAATATACTATACATTCTCCAATGAAACCCCAACCCCTAAAATCTCACAGCTCCTGGAATACATCAAGGAAAGTAGTGGATCTTGTACATTAGGATTACAACTTGTATTTACAAGGCTGTTTTATCATGAGAGGTCTGTGTGTGATTTATAGCAATTAATAGAGAACAGTACGAAGGAAATATTTGCTACTTTTAAATTTTTATTTTTATTTTTATTTTATGTGTCTGGGTGTTTTGCCTGCATACATGCAGTACCTACATAGAAGAGAARAGAGCCTTGATTCTTTTTGAACTTGAGTTACAGGCAGTTGTGAGCCACTATGTGGGTYCTTAGACTCAAACCTGCAAGAGCAACCCAGATCCTCTACAAGAGCAGGCCATGTTCTTAACCACTGAGTCATCTCTCCAGCCCCAACACTTGGCACTTAAAATAATTAGTTCTAAGTAATTTGCAAGTTAGTTATTTGTGCATGTTATTGACCCTCCCCCCCAGGGTGTGTGTGTGTGTGTGTGTGTGTGTGTGTTGCTAACCTGAAATAGAGTATTTATCACGTATCAAATTCTAATGGAAGTGCTAATGAATCTAGGGTGTTTTCTTCACACATTCTCCTGAGGATTGGATAATTACTCAGTTCCCCATGGACATCAGATGACTTTGGATAATAACAGAAATTCTATGTGTCTTAGGATGCATCTGAGACCATGTTCAAGGCAATAACTGCTTTCTCAGAACCATCCTGGAGCTTGTGCTCACCCCGGACCTTCTTGCCAAACTCTAAGGTTATGAAACAGCATGCTTGACACCTTTTCCTGTATCGATCTGTCTGTCCTGGCTTGCARTGTGTACTGCTATTGATTTAGGTCTTCAGTTCAGCTTTATAGCTTCATCCCTGTAGGTTCTGTGCATCTCTGGAAGGGTTTACTGCTAAGTGGTGTGTGTGTGTGTGTGTGTGTGTGTGTGTGTCCTTTATATTTTGTCTCTGTTGCTTTGCCATTTGGGGGAATACTTAAGGATGAGGTCCACTCCAGGAATGAAACTTCCTTCTGCAACAATTTAGTTGGTAAATTTATTTCTGGAGAAGTCCTTTTAGTCTTTCTTTCCAGCATCCATCAACTTTAAGAGCATGGGAACAGATCCATTTGCGTTACAGTCTCTGCCTCTCCCCTCCCTGGGGAGAGCCTTCTATACTTAACAGAGTCTTGTCACCAACCGTTCATCACTGCTTGCCTCTGTCATCCCCAATGAGCTTGAATGCAGTTGTCGACTACAGCTGATGAAAGGATGCTTTACCTCCCCCATACCTCACCTCCCTTGCATGTTCTCTTTTTGATGTTCTATGGGATGTTCCCTCCCCCATACCTCACCTCCCTTGCATGTTCTCTTTTTGATGTTCTATGGGATGTTCCCTCCCCCTCGAGATGCCTCATCCACTCCTTCCCAAAGAAACAGAATTCGGAGCAGACCRTGGCCAGCCCCTTCCCTTGAAGCCAGAAATTATGTTCTATACTAGGGAAGTTAATGTCCYGAGGTATATTTTTAAATCTACAGGACTATAACTGGATAGACAGATCACTGGTTATGAGCACTGGCTGCTCTTGTAGAGGATCCAGGTTTAATTCACAACACACAGAGACTCAAAACATCTGTAATTTCAGATTGTGAGGATCTGAG
>BDUI01004035.1:115266-125903 GCA_002335545.1 Apodemus speciosus
AAAAAAAATCCATGCATTATTGCCATGCATTATTGGTGACACGTGAGCCACGTTTGTGTCCCTGAGAGTTTCAGGAGTCAGGGCCTCTTCTGAAGATGTCACAACAGCATCACAGAGAGTGAAGAACAGAAGTCAAGGTAGACAAAGCTTCCTGTTGTTAGACTAGGCAGGTCTGCCCTCCACCACTCCTTCTGTTAACAGTACTAGATTTTAATTCAAGTTTTGTGGAGCTATATATATTGGCCAACTGTATAGTCAAAGTTTCATGCAGACACATGACCTTGGCCTACCTAGAATGAATGATTTTCCTAGTGTTTAGGCTTTCGAAATTGCCTTCATCACCTATGTGCACCTCGTTGATATCAATTAACCCTCAATAAAATGGCATGAAGTATTTCTACAACCAAGCATTTATTACTGATATCAGAACCCTCTCTCTGGTTCTGATGACTTTAGGAACAGAAATGTTGCATAAGCTGGCCAGAATAAAAGATGTTTCATGACTGATGATTACCTGTATGATGGAAAAAATATATCATCTCTCCAGAGCAATTAGGGAAATTTATCAGAAAAGGGTTTCTTTTCATATGGATTTTTAAGATACATAGAAATAGCTAGGAATTGCCTAGGGGGGTGGGTAGATAGAATCCACTGTGTGACTCACTTTGGAGAGTGGGGGAATTCAGAATGAGCAACTCCCCTAGCAAGAGGGTTGTTTTCTTTACAAACCCACAGCCATGTAGCAGCACTAATGACACCGAGCAATGAGAGCCCAGTGTGGCTAGTCCCTAAAGAGCAAGCATGGGTGCAGGCTGGCCACATAGCCTGTCATCATAGAGAAGAAGAAGCTGTGAGGAAGGAAACTGARTCCTACTTATTGGACACCCCCAAAGGGAGGAGTCATTTCCCAACTGGACCTCCTTTGACTAGATCCTTCTCCATCCTCCAGCGCAGTGTCAGAGCAAACACACACTAACCAGCAAATTTCTTACATTTGTTTGAGGTAAAAAGCTTACAAAAGTTATTTTATTGTTTGTAGAGAATCTGAGAATGGAAACGGTAATGGAAATATTACATCTAGGTAGCTTATAACAACATTCAGCCACATAAGAAGGCAGGGGGGAAAAAGTCAGCTTTACGAAGCAGGAAGCCTAGACTTTCAGTGAAGTTTTCCTAAATGAGCTACACATAAATTTGAAACTAGTCCTAATTTAAAGGTAGTCCTTGCCGCTAGCCCACAAATAAGGCTAGCCTTGGAGACAGAAACAAGAGAGCACTATTCTTCACACTGAAACCACTTTCGAGATCAACTATAAATATAGCCTCTGGCAGTCGTCTGTGTGGGCACATGGGTGGGTTGAGGCAAAGTAACCTGGGAAAATATAGGAAAGATGGATGTTGCATGGCGAGTTGGGGCTTCTCAGTGCTCTGGCCACCTCCGAGTGCGCTAATTAGCCAGTAAGCAGCCGCTGTGGGTAGAGTTAATTGTCCAAAACTGTATGCTCTTTCAGTATCTTCCACCACTGAACTGCTTCCAGCAACACCACACAGGCTCTTTCTATAAGTTTAATCTCCCAATCAAGGAAGGTAACAGTTGCCAGATTTAACAACGCCTTTTCAATGCTTTTGTTAGCCCATATAAGTACCACATCATTACTCATTATGGCACTTTCATACATGCATATGATGCATATCATTCACATGCAGAGGTTTTCAAACTTTTAAGATCTATTTTCAGTATATTTTAATTATATGACAGGACAGTGCATCTGAATGCATGCAGATGCTACCAGAGGCCAGAGGTACCAGATCCCCTGGAAGTGCAGTTACAAGTGGTTGTGAGCCACCCTATGTGGGTGCTAGAAACCTATCTCAGGTCCCCTGGAAAAGCAACCAGTGCTCTTAACTAACTGCTTAGCCATTGCTGTAGTCTCTAGAATTTTGAAAAACTGAATATTCCTCATAGAGTGTGGGAGATGTGCTTAGTGCYAAATTGTGTACATTAGCTGAGATTTAAATTTCACCACCTGTCCCCAATTCTATCTGAGAAATCTGTTGGGGTGGGGATAGTTCATGTGGCTCATAAAGGAAACAGTTATTCAGTACTAGGATACTCTTGTACTTTAGGCACGTTAGGGAAATATAAGGGGGTTGAGATTGGAGGTTTCTGGCTAGGCTGCAGTGTTGCTTGAAATCCTAATCAGAGATGGTTCCTGGAGTAAAGAAAGCAATTCCTTTTCAGCAATTACTTCTCTTCCTATTCCAGGGAGACAGAAAAAATATAACTTTGTTGTTCCTTTAGCCCAAGAAAAGTCTGTACCATGGCCCTTGCCTTGCCACCAAATGCCAGTAGCAAAGAAAGATTTATATACTAATTTTCCATAAATATTTAAGATCACGAGGACCCCTAAACAAACACAAAAGACTTCCAAACCAACTCCTCAGCGTTTCTCTGGAGAGATGGTTTATTTTCATATCATCAAGAAAATTAAACAAAGATCAGCCCAACACATGAATAATTCACAAGGAGATTAGTAAGTAACAGACATAGAGTGATTCTTGAGGTGCTTTATGTTTCTTCTTTCTTGTGTTGGCTGCATAGTATCACACAACCCACCATTCCCTCCCTTTCACTGAAGATACATCTTGTTATCCAAAGAGATGGCTGACTGGATAAAGCCTTCATTTACCACACAAACTTGAGAGCTGGGCTTAAGATACCCAGGAATCCATAAACAGAGGCAGGGGACCTCCAAGGCAAGACTAGCCCAGTCAAAAAKCTCTGGGTTCAGCCAAAGATGAATAAAGGAAGTGGGGCTGGGAAGATGGATAAGAGGTGAAGTATACAGGCTGTACCCACTACACAAAGATGCATAACCACCTCTAACTGCAATCCCAGAGGAATCTGATGCCCTCTTCTGGCTGCCTCCAGCAGTGCATGAACATCAGCACATGCATAAAAATCAGGGAAAAGCATATGCATAAAAAAATAAAATACATTTAAAAATAAAACGAATAAGGGGAAGAGCAATGGAAGAAGAAAGACACACAGTATCAATTTCGGACTTCCATGCATGTCTGCATACATGGATACTCACATGCAGGCAAGCACAYACAGACACACACAKGCACATCACACACACAGGCATATATACAAAAATTATAGCACGCCTAGCTGCTTTGACCTTCTTACAAAGAAGAAAATAAAGACTCCAGAGTAGATGAAGAAGGGTGTTCCTTGTCCTGGTTGGGCACATGTTCACCCTGCAGTCACCAGCTCCCATTTTCTTGGYTGAGCTAACATCTGACTCTGAGACAAGACAGAGTGACATCAGTTGGTGTCAATCATCRCCAAGTGGGAGGTGCTTTGAGACCCATACTTTTCCAGGTGTCAGATGAAGGGAGGTTTGTGCTCTGGTGGGACTGGGGAGGTTTCAGAAGAATCATACTTCTGTTCATTCTGGAATTCACAGGGCAGGCAAGATTTATCCTATCTTCCAGGAAAATGATCCCCCAAGGATCCCACGGAGCTGTGTTTAATTCTAACTGACAGTATTTTAATTTATGTTCTCTATAAAGAAAACATAATAAATTCGTCACAGTTATGCTGAGTGCTTCCTCGCTGATATTTCTTCATTTCTTATTGCTTCACTAGATGAGCAACAGTATTAGGTCAGAGGATGGATCATATTTACCACAATTCTCTCTGAAAATCCCCCAGGCACCTGTTCTAGCTGTTTGAGACTCTACTGTACAGGAGCTGAAGGCCCTGGAGCCCCTCTGTAGCCAACAGAGGACATGAGGTTCCTCTCTTGAGCTTTGGGAAATCCTCCTGTTAACCTAGATNCTCTGGGTTCAGCCAAAGATGAATAAAGGAAGTGGGGCTGGGAAGATGGATAAGAGGTGAAGTATACAGGCTGTACCCACTACACAAAGATGCATAACCACCTCTAACTGCAATCCCAGAGGAATCTGATGCCCTCTTCTGGCTGCCTCCAGCAGTGCATGAACATCAGCACATGCATAAAAATCAGGGAAAAGCATATGCATAAAAAAATAAAATACATTTAAAAATAAAACGAATAAGGGGAAGAGCAATGGAAGAAGAAAGACACACAGTATCAATTTCGGACTTCCATGCATGTCTGCATACATGGATACTCACATGCAGGCAAGCACAYACAGACACACACAKGCACATCACACACACAGGCATATATACAAAAATTATAGCACGCCTAGCTGCTTTGACCTTCTTACAAAGAAGAAAATAAAGACTCCAGAGTAGATGAAGAAGGGTGTTCCTTGTCCTGGTTGGGCACATGTTCACCCTGCAGTCACCAGCTCCCATTTTCTTGGYTGAGCTAACATCTGACTCTGAGACAAGACAGAGTGACATCAGTTGGTGTCAATCATCRCCAAGTGGGAGGTGCTTTGAGACCCATACTTTTCCAGGTGTCAGATGAAGGGAGGTTTGTGCTCTGGTGGGACTGGGGAGGTTTCAGAAGAATCATACTTCTGTTCATTCTGGAATTCACAGGGCAGGCAAGATTTATCCTATCTTCCAGGAAAATGATCCCCCAAGGATCCCACGGAGCTGTGTTTAATTCTAACTGACAGTATTTTAATTTATGTTCTCTATAAAGAAAACATAATAAATTCGTCACAGTTATGCTGAGTGCTTCCTCGCTGATATTTCTTCATTTCTTATTGCTTCACTAGATGAGCAACAGTATTAGGTCAGAGGATGGATCATATTTACCACAATTCTCTCTGAAAATCCCCCAGGCACCTGTTCTAGCTGTTTGAGACTCTACTGTACAGGAGCTGAAGGCCCTGGAGCCCCTCTGTAGCCAACAGAGGACATGAGGTTCCTCTCTTGAGCTTTGGGAAATCCTCCTGTTAACCTAGATYTCAAGGTCATTTTCTTTTCCAAAAGGCATAATCCCACCAAAAGGTGCTAGACCAGAGACTTGGTAGTTAGATGTCTTGCTGTTCATCAATTTTGGTAGCAGAGCTGGTGAAAGACAGGCCAGTGAATCACACCCCGATCTAAAGAACAAAATACAAAGGAGACATGTTGATCCTCATTCTTATCATGTAGAGGGATTCCTCAGCCCATTGATTAGTAATCCTATCTCCTATCATACATAGATAGTCACCATTTCCATAGCTTTGAACTAATTTRAGGCTTCTATTCAGAGCATTTTGTCTATAAGTGTATTCGTGCTCTCACACATGGAGGCCAGAGGCCAAAGGCCAGCCACAGGCACTGGTTCCTTGTTTCCCTAGACAGGATCTCTCAAAATCCACAAGCTCACTTGCTAGGGATAGCTGGCTGGTAAGCTTCCAAGAGTCGCTTATTTCATCCTGCCCAGCCATGGGAGGATTGCAGTCTAAATTTGTTTTTATGTAGGCTACAGAAGTTAAACTTTAGCTATCTTCCAAGATTCAACATAGAGAGTTTGATTCATGTATACGAGATGAGAGAACTGAGTTTGTGACTCTTGGTTGTCAGGAGAGAGGACAGCACATACAAGGACGATGTAAGAAGGAACTGTGCCCATCAGATGCAGATCAAAGGAAAAGGATGACGGAAGTTTGGGGAATGGGTTACATATAGATGTGACAGCAGTTACAGGGTTTCTGTGGGCTAGTTAGATAGTTTCAGTTCAGCTTTTTGGTGTTGGAGCTGTTTGCAATTTTCTGGCACCTTATCATACATAAGACAGGCAAAGTGTCCCAGGTGTGAGATCCCCCCTCAGGAAGGAGGTGGTAATGTGGTGAAGATATTAGTTTATCTATGAGAGATGTACATTCCTTTGATGTTTCTAGCAATTAGCTGCCCTGGGAGAACCGTTCCTTTATGAGCAGCAAGGTTCCAAAGGTCACAGCTTATCAAACAGAAATTTAAGCCATTCATGATTAATACAAAGGTTGATCTCCCCCCGGGTGACCTGAGAATTGGAATCAATTGTCCTCCCCTGTCACACAGCACTGTGCAAACTGATCTTACATCTTCAAACCCTTGGGATTCAGGGCACAGAGGTATGTGGCATCGAAGAATGTGCCCTCATTACAGACATCTAAACTCCCGCACCTGCAAAGTCAGCCTATTCCATTACCCAGAAGGGGAAGACTCGGTGGTCACAGAGTCAATAAATGTGTTGCTTTTCTCAGTCCCGCCTTTATTGGTTGAGTCAGGACAAAAGTCCAGTGGGAAATGAGGGCATGAGCTCTCAGGCAGCTTTAGAGAGCAGATTCAATGGCCTTTCCTTGAATAGTATAGCAACAAATATGAATGCAGGGTGCAGTAAAGAGAGTATTTTGCAAAGAATGTAAGAGCCAGGGGTGGTGGATAACTACAAGGCAACATTGTCTTCTGGACACAGCAGGACAAATGCGCATATGAACTCACAGTTGCTGTGACAGCACGAGCAAGACCTGTGCAAACTCAAGCACACAAAATCCCAGCATGGAGGTGGGGAGGGGGGGACAAAGTCCCTCCTCCACCAGCTGAGGAGTTCCTGGCAATTAAGGTGTCCAGGAAAAGTACAGTCCGTTTCCTTCATGGTGCAGTCCCTGAGAGGCTACCCACACTCCAGCAGATGGCCCTACATCCATGTTCATACAAGCAGCACTAAGTAGACTCGCTAGGTTAAAAAAAAAAAAAAGGACATGAAGTTGGGAGAGAAAAGTGATGGGGGAGATGGGAGGAACTAAAAGGGAGGGAATGAGGAATAGGTTTGATTGACACACATTGTATGCAGGTGTGCAATTCTCAAACAGTAAAAGGGGAGGAAAAGTAGAACTCAGCCCTTTCCCGTTAGTTTGACCTGGATAAAGTAATGCCTTATGTGCTGTGTCTAGTCTCACTGTCATCTCTCCTTCCCATTAGTCACATACAACATGTCTCGCCTGCAGTTCATGCCCGAAGCTTCACTTTCTCCATCTGGGAAATRGGGTTGGCAATGGGATACTTCACCAATGACCATCAGGGCAGACTGGTTACACATTCAGACAAGACAATGAGCATCTGTGGCTGGTTTGTTCGAGGACTATATGAACTCTGAAATTGGGTATAATTAGGATGCAGGGTTATAGGGTTATATTTTTTCTCAAGAACATACAGTGTTTTTGTTTGATTGGGGTTTTTCCCCTCCACTTTCAGAACTGAATGCTCTTCTGCTGCTGTCTTAGAGAACAGGATGTGCTGGAAGTTGGGCTGTGGAACCATCAGTTGTAGCATAAATTTGCACACCTTCTTCATGGTGACTTGGGGATACTCGTGCTTTGGGAGCAACTGTTGTGCTCTGAGGGAATCAAGCAGCTACAAAGAAAGATGCAGCCAGTGCCAGTATGAGCCTCTGCCTGTCAGCTTGAGACCTTTGGTCACACATGTTAGCAGCCCATCATCAGCCATTTATCTGCTATTTAATGGGTACAGCAACGCTGGTCCAGTCACTCCTGTTCCATCTTAKAATGTTTGCAGACTAAAAATGAACACTGTTCCTTTAACCCATCTAATTTAGATTTCTTTTTTTTCTTTTCTTTTTGCAGMGCAATAAGAAAATTTTCACAGAAATGGTCAATTTCAATTAAGAGTGTCAACAGAGCCCTCTCCCCAGACTTAAGATAGAAAAAAGAATCAAACYGACAAGTTACCTTGACCTTTTCAGGCATGTGCAATTACATGTAAAATGAGCAGCATATGAAATGGAGTATTTAAATAAACAATATGTTGAGAACTATGTCTTTGCATTTGTGTTTGTATTTGTGTGTGTGTTCAGATTACATTTTGATGTATATCACCTGTTTACTGAACTATTTCTCTTATATATTTGATATCTAATCTAATCTGAGTGCCTCCACAGACTAGACACAAATAGGGACATAACAAACTAGCTAGGACAATAGATGATTAATATCTTTCATCTATTGATTAGAAATTGCTATTATAAATCAGATGCCAATAGATATGTCACACCTACTCATTAATAACCTGTATTTATGTCTACAGATTAGTTAGAAATATATGACATGCCTAGATTAGTAGATGGGTATTGGCTAGGCATAAAGTGACACAGAGAGATGAGGCAGAATCATCTTCGAATTTTTAGATTTACCCTCCTTGAATAATCTTTAAAACTTACATTCTTTTGTTTTTGGTTTTGTTTTTGTTTTTTTGAGACAGGGTTTCTCTGTGTAGTTCGTGCTGTCCTGGAACTCACTTTGTAGACCAGGCTGGCCTCGAACTCAGAAATTCACCTGCCTCTGCCTCCCAAGTGCTGGGATTAAAGGCRTGCACCACCACTGCCTGGCCCTAAAGCTTACATTCTTATTTACTAACTTTTTATGTTCGTGTAAAGATCAGGGCACAGTCTGCTGCAGTTAATTTACTCCTTCCCTGCTACAGGTCCTGGGTCTTGTACTCAAGTCATCAGACTTGGTGTCAGACACTTTTTAAGCTAAGCAATCTCACCAATTCTGATTAATTTTTAAAAAACTAAAGACTTCTTAGTCAGTGAATTTGTTTCCTATTCAACTCGACAAATGGAAAAGATATTCAAGAGATCTCAAGAGAAGACAAGGAAAATAGCAGCTGAAATTGTACTTTATTTCCTAACATATTTTACAAATTCTATCCTTTAAAGGGTGTAAGGATGTTATTGTAAGGAAGAGAGATTCTCAGTTTGATTTGAAATGTCCTTGCTTACCTGGCTTTAAACTACCTTCATTTTGTCACGTGAATGAGTGAAAGAATATAGATGAATATTCTTAAGATGAATAAAGCCTAGTGAAAGTTYATCTTCATTATTCATATCTGCTCAGAATAACCCTCTGAACTGTCTTTGTTAAAGTCTGATTTCCCAAGAAGTAACAATGGTTTCTTCTTTGTTCCTGGAGGACTCTTTTGAAACTCTCCACTTTAATTGAGTTATAGATACTAGTTGGCTGATATTCAATATAAAATTCATTATAATGAATTTGTCATGTCAGTAGTAAGGGCAAAAAGGGGGGGTGAGCACCTCCTTTTAAACTGGGTTTTCTTGGTCAAAAATAATGTCTGGGTAAGATATATATATATGGCTTATTTGGATTTACATGGATCCAGAGCATTCTGAATTCATCACAGTGGGAAAGCATGGTGGCTGCAGAAGGAAGCTGAGGATGCACATCCTTAAATGAAAGAATAAAGTAAGAGTGAACAGAAAATAAGGTAAAGCTATGAATTCTCAAATCCCACCCTCAAGGGATGCACTTCCTCCAGCATGGTTCCAACTCTTAAAGGTTTCATAAACTTCACATACAGCGCCACCTACTGGGTACTACGTGTTAAAACACCTGAGCCTATGGAGGACATTTTGTTCATTCAACTCACCATGGTTTCCAAATTATTTCAGCAAGAAAATACATCTGACTGTTCCTAACACTATCTCTGCTGAATGGCATCATAGTGTGCCTCCTGGTGTACAGAATGAAAATGAAACTCAAGTGGCTGGTGAGTCTGAGTTTTTGGTTACTCAAGCCACAATTCTATGGGACAGCTACTATGGCTCTGTGTCTATGTGTGAGCAAAGGGTCCAGAAATACTGACATATCTGGTTTTTGATCACTGATGCACACCAAGGTTTCCTCATGAATCCATACTCAAAGGTCCCAATTCAATCTTGAGTTGGGGTCTTTACTCTCTAGTTCTTTCATTGTTRGTTGATTCTTGCTAAATATAAAGGCGGTTCTCATATTATTCTCTCTTAAATTGTTTGACCATAGCTCTCATTTTCTTACCAGCCACAACTATAATGTCTAGAAATCTTTGTGACACAGATCTGTATTCTCATGTGGATATTTCTATGTGAGAGAATATTTTACAATAATAACAGGCAGGAAAGTCTTTAATGTATACATRTTATCTAATACTTGAATTGCATCATTGTCTCATGATACTTCAGCTCTGAAACAGGGATGCTATAGGCTCACAATGCTTCACCATGCTTTTTCTTCTTTTGCTGCCCAAACTGGCTGATGGTGATTTGCAATTAGTTGCCACCTAAATATTCTTTCTTTGGAACTTGCTCGTGGGTGTATACACTCAGTTTGAACACCGTTGAGTGTGCTGGCTGCAGAAGAGAAAAGGTTAGCCTACATCCCCCAGGAGAAAATCATAGACTTTGTCAACATAATCTCCCCACTTTGGCTGTGGTATGTTCATTGATCAATGCAGTTTCATACAGAAGATGCTCACAYTGAAGAAGTGCCATGAGTTGGTTAGCACTGAAGGATRCACCCAGGTCCACAACATTTGGTGGGTGCAAACTGATTAAAAATCCATGGCAGAGTCTACAAATCAAATAGTAACAAAATTTCTGTGGATAAAACACGACATTAATTCCTCAAAATACTTCCAGGAATCAGGGTTAGAAAAACTACTGAGGCATGCAATGACYCAGGCTAATTTCATTTGATTGTCGTACACTTCATAGTGTACAACAYTATGAAGATTTGGACACATATTTTGGTGAAGATGTAAGGTCAAGTAAAGCAGCTCACACATGTAACCCACCGTTCAGAAAGATGAGGCAGGAGATTTGCCGGGAATTTGCAGCCATTCTAATTCAGCTCTTGAATTAGAACAA
>BDUI01004037.1:77824-88320 GCA_002335545.1 Apodemus speciosus
GTGCACCATATGCATGCAGGTGTCTATAGAAATTAGAGCGTTTGTGGTCTCCTACCACTGGAATTACTGATGGCTGTGAGTCCTGAGTTGGGTACCAGGAATTGATTCTACATTCTCTGCAAGAACAATAAGTACTCATACCTGTTGAGATCTCTTTTCAACCCTCTGATTATTTTAAGTCTTTTGAGATGGTTAAACACATTGAGTTACTTTTATATGTTATGTGTTCTTGGGATAAAACAAATTGGATCAAGAGGTATTGAATTTGGTGTGCTAAAATACGGGTATGGCTTCTTGTGCCTATTTTTATGAAGAAAATTGAACTTTTTTGTTTGTTTTAAGACACTTGGCATCCAGATCTGTCATGTACTTGTCTCATAAAATAACTTGGGACTTGATTATAATATTTTTATCCCTGGAAAAACTTGTGCTGTCTTCTAGTCATGATATGGCCATTGCACTCATGAGTTCATAGCAACTGTAGTTGCCTATACTAGAGTATGCCTCTCAACATTTCAGTATGGATGAGGGAGGAGCTCAGAATGCTTCATTCCTACCTGAGGAGCTATGGAAAATTGAGGCCATCTGAGAGGTAGAGTCTGTGACCACTGGTAGAATGGTTCCCAATTTATGTATATAAAAGCAATACTAAATAGACTCAGTTACATTTTTTAATGAGTCCATGAACTCATTGCAGGAGATTGATAGGATCACAATACATTGTATACATACATACCATTCTCAAAGAATAAATGAAAATATTATTTAAATAAAATAAGAGAATGGGTGACAGTTTGTATGGTAGTTTTAATTGCCTAGCACATTAAACTTTCTGGGCTTATTTTATAATAACACAACATGAGGTTATTGGTGAAAAATTATGTTCAAATGAACAAAATTTGAAAAGAAAACAAATTAAATCTTAACTGTAGTTTTTAGATTTTAGTATGAAAGATTTTTTTTCAAGAATGGAYTATTCCATTTTCTTTTTAACTTATCTGTGTCTTAATATTGAAGTCTATTATTGTTGACTGTATGTGTTCTGGTCTTGATTTTAGTCCATTATTTTATCTCTGCCTTTTAATAAGAATGTATAGGCCATTCATATTTAATATAACAACCATAAACATTCATTTACTTTAGTATCTTTCTATGTGTGTTTGACATTTGTTCCAATATATTTTTGTTCTTTTGTTATTTACAATAAATATACCCTAATAAAGTCTCCCTCCAGAAAATGCTGTATATTTTCACAAATTATGTTAAAACGTAGGTAGGCTTCTACTTCATTTTTTTCCTTATAACATTGTTGATATATATATATATATATATTTTCTAAATATTCATGTTATAATATATTGCTATTTCTGCTTTCCATGTTTATTGCTTGAATAGTTTCAAAATAACATATAGATGAGTTTATGCTTAATGCTACATTTATGTTTTATGTTACTAGTCATCCCATCAAAAAAGTTTGCTTCTACCTAAAGAACATATTTTAATACTTTATTGTAATATGTATCTTCTGCTAGTGAACTCTATTTTTGTTTAAATAAATACTTTATATAGTAACCTTTAGCTTAATTTTAAAAAGTTTAATGAAGAATTCTGAGTAATTTTTTGCTGCTTTATTTTGATTTTGTCTTTGTCTTCTTGGGTGTTTGGCTTCTAACATGAAGTGTTATGGTATATTGTATTTGTTCTTCTATATGTAGTGATATGTTATGTCTAACTTGTGCCTCTTTGTACAAGCTGAATGTGTGCTTTACTTTCAAGCTGAATATTTAGGAGAATTGAAATAGCATATTAAAATAATCCAGATAGAAATATTTATATCATAGGCATCAGCCTACATTATGAGTCAAAATTCCTGAACATCTCTAGAATGCTACTTAAAATTTAGCAATAAATCATTATCTTAAAATGTTTTCACATAGGTGAGTTTCTGGTATTCATAAATTTCATTACACATGTGGTTTTATATATTTTCCACAATCTGTTGTAAGTTGCAGATTTTATGAGATTCTTATATCTGGAGTTGAATAATTTTAATCAGATTTAGGGTCTTTATAGGTAGTATTTGTTTTTTAGTTGTGTTTTCTTTCTTTCCTCACTTCAAATCCCTTCTGTCCTCTGTGAATCTACAYGCAGTTTAGCCTATTTATGTATCAAGATATTGATATTATGTTTCTTTTCTTCTAGTATTTTTCCTGTATTTAATTTGGATATTTTTTCTCATCTTCAAATTCTTCCTGTTCTTTTAATTTACTTATCTGTTAATTGTACCTGGTTATCTCCTCTATTTTAATGTTATCTGTAGAAATTCAATATGACCTTTTACATTATTGATTCCCTTCAATATCATGTTCAAGATTTCTTCTGTCTTCTAAACACTTATAATAAGTGGCTTTAATACCAATTTTATGATTTATTGTGTTTGTCTCATTCTATGTAATATATATATATATATATATATATATATATATATACACTTAATTCATAAATAGGAATTCTACTATTGGATGAAGGCCCTTGTAAACAATGTTTTTGGCTGCTATAGCCAGTTGTGTTTTACAGTAACTTAAAATTAGTTAATATGATCATATAAAACTTTGTTTTAAAACTTATTATGATGGGCACAGACAACTCTTACTATAGGGATAATAGCTTAACCCTCATTATAGGAACAATAGTTCCATGGATGCATAAAACTCCTTTCTGGTATTTTATCTTTTGTTCTTTGTATTCTAGGCTCTTTGCACTTTGATACAAAGATGAGGATTTTAAATCCCTTTATGTAGTCCGCTTACCAGTTTTAGAGCTATTTTCCTGGTCTTGGTGAATGTCTTTCATTTGTGAGTAGATGATTATTCAGCTAAAGACTCTTGCAGAGCTCTTTCTAGTATTCTAGATGGCACACTCAATTTTTGACTCTGTCCCCATAAACTCTAATCTCTTTATCTTAGTGGTACTTTAGCTTAGATCATATTCTCCTTTTTTTACATTGTGGCCTAGACAATTACTATTGTAGTGGACTGGAACAGTCATTGATCTCCCATTGCTTTTCATCTTTTCAGGACTCATAGAGCTGTATTGACTACTGCTTAATCATTTCCATATTAAAGCCTTCACCTCTTACACCATTATAGCTGGAATAGGACTGCAAAGATGTTTTTATTTAATTATTTATACAATGAAGTGGTTATGTTCATTGTGTATTTGTCTTTGTCGAACACTTAGTTTCATAATTCTTTATCCCCAATAAAAACTTAATGATTAAGTATTTAGTCCTTACCTACTGATATATTATACCACAGCTTTTGTGGACCTGCTTATGTTTTAATTAAGTCAAGACCCTAGCTTCTAACTTAACCTGACTTCTTGGCACTGGGCATTGTCCCTGCCACATTGCTAACTCTTTATTTCCCTGATCCACTCAGATCTCACTTTTGTGTCATCTGTGTCTGCTTCAATTCTTCCACCTCTCTTTCACCTTTCCTGAACCTCTGCCTGCCTGGAAGTCCCTCCCCCTTACATCCGGCCCCAGTTATTGGCTGTCAGATCTTTATTTTAACCAATCATCAGTGAGACAACACCAGGACATCTCTTTGGTTGCCTGTAGGCAATGAGGGTTGTCTGAACTCATGTTTTCGGCAGGTGTAGAGGGACAAAGATTTATAAATAGAAAACCCAGTGATGGACTATAGAAATTACAATACCAAAATTCTGCCAGCACTTAGCTCTCTGTCTGTATAGAATTAACAATGAAAAATACAGGAGCACACCTTAATACAGTGTGAAGAAAGAACACCTCAACGACATACACATAATCATTTAATAATTCTTCTTGCTCATCTAATAAATATGTAGTAAGTGTCCATAGTATGACCAGTGTAATATACATTATAATAGCCAACAATTTCAAAGAGTCCTATGAATGGTTTGGATAAGATAAACTTTAAAGTTAGTATTACTTTTCTGCATTAATGAAAAATTTTGCCATTTTATTAATTTTTCTTTTATACTTCAGAGCCCTCTCCCCTGCACAGGGGAAAAGGTACCGATTATTATTGAGTATAAATTTCTACTATCTTCAAAAAAGGGGACATAAACTATGGAGGAATGTACTTTCATTTATGGTTGTAAAATTTSGAAGGCACTGGAAAAGATATATTGTCGTAAAGGCACATTCTGATTTCTTACCATGGAAAAAACACAGAAATCATCACGAGTCACATAAAGGAAGCAAAGAGCACTAGCTTGACTGGAAAATCTATCAAGTCTTTGGAAATGATCATTATTTTCCATAGGTAGTAAGTCAAGCTTTTTGTCTGTGGGCACTTTGTACTACATGGAAGGGAGTAGTATAATATATAGCTCTTTCTCCTATAATATACCTCCCTGCTTGTCTTTATTAGCCAAATTAATCTTCTGTGCTTCTTGTCCTTTTGTATTGCAGTCATGTCAGCATTTTTCTTTTTATTTTTATCTTTAGAAATGATTTTTTTTTGTTTCTCAAAGACAAAATCTGTAATCTTTCCCTTCAAGATTACTATTGAGACCTCATTTCCTCAAGATAGTTCCCTAAGACATGTCCCATGGTTTAGTTCTCTTATATGCCTACTGTTGAGAATGCCTGTCCAGTACACACATGAGGGTCACCGGATCACATACAGACATGCAATGTTAAAAGTGCTGTGACAGGCTGTATTTCTTTGACAAGATAAATAACTATGAAGAGAATATAAGTTTCGAGTTGTGTCCCTAGAGATGAAAACATTTATAACTAATTTATCGTTATAAGTTTTTGTAACATTTAATTTATCCCAGTATTCATAGTTCCCAGGGTTAGATTGTATTTTCATCCAAGCTTCTCCGGAGTGCTCTCATCACACGTTCTAACAAGATGGCTGAATTTTACTTTAGACTTTCCCAATTTGGGGGTTTTGCTTTCATCTCTTTTGAAGGCTATTTTTGTGTACCTCTGTGAAAATGACAGCTCTAATACAGTCTCATTCTTTCTGTTTACTCTTTCTTATCACTCAAAGTTTCTCAAAATTGTGGGAGGTAGATTGTTGTTTATAATGCATATCCTGTCATAGAAGTTATCAAAGTCTCAAAAATATTTTCATTCAAAACASTCCAGTTTTCAATACATACCAGTTAAGTTTTACTTCATGTACTGAAGATTATTTTTCTTCCTGAGGAAAATAGAAACAATATAAAGATAATTTTGTTTTGCTTAAAGCCAGGGTAGACCACCAGTTCTCAACCTGTGGTTCATGAGTCCTTTGAAGGTTGCATATCAGATATTCTATCAGATAACTTACATAACAATTCATAAGAGTAGAAAATTACAGTTATGAAGTAACAATGAAGTGATTTTATAGTTTGAGATGATTATAACAACATAAGGAATGTATTAAAGGGTCACAGCACTGGGCAGCCTGAGGAGCACTGGTCTAGGCTGATCAACTTCCACTTCCACTACTAACATCCAGCATATACTATAAAATCATTTTTCCTGTTAAAATTATATTTATGAATGATGTAAATATAGTAAACATGATTGAAACCCTTAAAAAGTTGATATTTAAGGGCTTTATTTTATTGTTCATCCTTTCTTCACTCTAAATATGGATGTTTTCTTTTCATTTCTGGAATGAAGGGAAAAGATTGCTATAATTTCAAAGTTACTGTCTAAAATTGAGTATTAAACATCACATTTGGAGAGAGAGACCTTTGGTTATCTGGTCAGAGAAGTACTTTCTTCCAGTGTGCTGACATTTAGGCCTCTTTTTCGCCTGGCTTTTTGCAGTTTTAGATAAGGCTCCCATGGCTACCTCTGAAGAATACTAAAATGACCTGCTCCTGAGATTTCATAGGTGTATCTCTTCGACTCCCAATATGAATGTCAGGAAAGTCTAAAACAAAATAGGCTGTTGAAATAATTTAAAACTATTTTCTATTAAAGCTATAAAGGGGAGGGAAATAGTACCTTGCTGGCAGGATTAAAGGTTATATGAGAAGAGGAAGCTTGTGGATTATAGTAGAACCCATTGTGGTGCTCCTGCTTCTGTTGTGCTAACAAATTGTCCTGTTCCATGCTTGTAGAATTGGGGATGCTCACATGGGTTTTCTAGGGTGTCCTTTTTTGGTAAAGATACTTCTGTAATCACCAGAAACCTAGGAGAAGCTCCAGAAACTCATCATGTTCAGTACACAGGGCTAAATTTGTGTGTGGCTAGTTTTGACTGTTCCTCACCTTAAGGACACTTGCCTGATTTATCCACCAGACAGGACGCATACACAATTCACTCTGATGAAGCTTTAACATCAGTACTGTCTGTCACTGGGAAAACTATGGAGTTGTTTGTAATACCTGACAAATTTTAGGCTTAGCATTACTTCTTACTTTACATCTCTATTTCTTTCACTTAACCATGAGACCTCACCATTTCTACTCACCTCAGTTTAGCTCAAGTACTGCTTATCCCCTTCTGGCTCTCCATTTAACATCTTATGTGTTGTTTTGCACATTGAATCAATCGTACTTTAGCATGAGTATACTCTCCAAAGGCAATCTTCCATGTTTGGATCACCTGAAACTCCCATAATGCTTGACTTACTGGAAACACAAACATGATTAACTTTTCTTAGAAGGCCATAAATCGTCTTGTCATTCCCTTCCTGTTCCCCATTCTTTTTAACTTGCGTGTCTGTTCTGTCCTTACTATTCTCTACACTCTTTGGCTTCACTGCTTGGCCACTGTCCTCTCCACTGAAGGAGTACACCAACACATACTGTCACCCTTTGTTCTACTTTCTCAGTTCTTTCTATAGCACTAATCCATCTATTATATGATTTCTTCACTTCTTTCCTCCCTCTTTCCTTCCCTCCTTCACTCTCCTCTCCCTCCTTCCTCCCCCCTCCCTTCTTCCCTCCCTCCCTCTCCCCTCACTCCTTCCCTCCTCCTCCCTTCTTCCCTCCTTCCCTCCTTCTTTCCCTCCCTCCTTCCCTCCCTGTTTCCCCTCCCTCCTTCTCTCCCCTTCCCTTCTTCCCTCTCTCTTTCCCCACTCCCTTTTTCCTTCCCTCCTTCTCTCCCCTCCTTCCTCCTGAGAAATCAGGCCTGGGATCCTTTCTGTTTTCTTTATTGACATTCTTTAATGGCATAAAACAGAGTATTACTTACCGCATTGGAAATTATCAATTCGTAGGTGCTGTGTAACAAATGTCTTAATATCAATTGTTTCTTATAAACCATCACCTTGGATTGCCAGTAATGGAATGTGCATTTTTAAACTTGCATCCAAGATGGAGTAAAAGAGATAAGGAATTACATTTCAATATGAAATGGGATGATTTCCATATTGTTTTGAGTTGAAAATAAGCAAACAAGGGAAACCTTCCTTGTGAAGATCCAGGAACAGACCCTGGGTAGCTGTACATCATGGGGATGGGAAAACAAATTCACTTCAGTATTTGGGAAACAAATCTAGGGTTTCTCACTCAACAGGTTTGCTCAGCATACAGTCTAGATGCATGAATAGCTCCTATCAAGGTGTCCATCTGAATAGGTGACCTACCTTTAGGTGTGGTCATAGTGAGCAAAGACCCAAGATGGTCATGCCTTCTAAGAGCAGCACACAACATTTATCAGCCTGATAAATTTACTGAGTGTTATAGAAATTAATCCCAGAGTAAACTGATTCTACATAGTAAACAGAGCCCTAGGCAATAYAAAAATAAATGTTCACTGTTGTCCACTAAACATGTTGACCAATTTTTACCAAATTGTACTTAATTTAAAGAAATTTATAATATATAATTCTTATTTTATAAGAAATAAAAGTGATTAAAATTCCTTAATGAAGTGTGTGTGTATGTATTACATTTTATGCTTTTATATTAATTTAGAGTGTTAAAAAGTAAACATTGTAATTTTTCTCTTATTCTTAAGTCCATTTTGGGTCATACTTTACCTTTATTTTGTAAGTATTCAGCAAAAATTTAGTATTTGACATTCAGAAGGCTTTTCTTGTCACCTGTAATATTTCAAGCTTACAACACAGAAAGCCATAGTAAGATATGGAATTGACTTCTTTTCATATGTAAGATAAATTGAAGGAAAATATATCAAAATGTATTTCTGTAAGCTGTGCTATGAGTTGATCTATGATGTTTTGACTTCCCAAAGAAAATGATGACTTCATCCTACAGGGCTTCAACAGCAGGTTTCAGATGCTTGATAAGGTACATCCACCTTGGATTAACTTTGCAAATATGTCTTTTTCAAGACTAAACAACAGTAATGCTCCACGTTTTTCATCACCATTGCTGAGGCAAAAGATGAATGCAGCCACATTAAAGAAGAATGCATTGTGTCTTGAAATGTTAAAACTCTTACTTATTTTTCATCTTGTTAATAAAAAGAAGCACTTAGGAGAAATTCATCTTTATGCTTCAGGCCATAAGTTGATGACATAATAAAGCCATGAAGAACTATTTCTCTCTGAGGCCCAGTGCTAAACTTTTGGACAGATGCATCAAATACATTTTCTCTTCTCTCTTCTTAAGTATTGATTGTAGATTAAGAATTGATTGTAAAGTGTATGTGGGATCAGTTGCAAAATAAATCCCAGCCCATAATTTCTCCTTGGATGGAAGGAATAAAGCAGCAGTAGACAGGTTCATTTTCCTTTCCTTTTGTTAACAGTCAGAATTTGTATGCATTTTAGACAGTGGGTGCTAAAATACCTGTAATCTGCTTTGCAATTTGTTAGCAAACCCACGGTGATGGAAATGCACATGGCATAGCCTTAATATCTACCTCAGGGGTAGTCAGTTGCCCCAATCCAGTATTAGAACACCTGTGGTGGTCAACCAGCATTTAATTAGCAAGGATAYACTCCYGAAACTCTATTACAAGTGTTTTAGCTTTCTTTAGCAGCTAATTAGCATGTTAGCAAGTTTTCATCATTACATCTAATAACTTGTCAGTCAGCCTAATGTATGACATAAATGAGTTAGGGTGAATAGTACTTTAAATGTATCAGATTTCAAAAATGTTTCAGATATTCATTGTCTTTGCACAAACAGGAAATAAAATTGTAGGAAGTCTCTTGCTCTTCATCTTTTCCAGTGCTACTCTACTCTTGCTTCTAAAATGGYTTTGTATACTGTCCTGGCTTTGGAGGATTCTGTTCACTGACAGATTATCTGGATTCTTCCTTCAGTATAGTTGTATACATGCCAACTCCATTGAAAAGAAGTTTTGGAGTAATACATGATTGAAACACTTAAAGTCAGAGATCTTAGACTTCATTAAGCTCACATAAAAAAGTCTTAAGCTCACTTATTTCTATATCCTATTTCTATACACATCTGTAAATGACTATCTGGGCAAACTCATCTCTGCATGTCTGTGTACATAGACACACTTGCTCTGTTTAAGACCTGGTTGTGAACAAGAAAGGATGCCTAAGTTACCTTCCCTACAACTTGCATGCTTTCCAATTGCTATGGTCTAAATGTTACCAATCCCCTTCTCAATTGATATCTTCAAAATTTAACATATCTATTTATGTCATGAGGGCAAGCTCATTTGGCCCTGACCATATAAAAACACATCTATAAACCAGAAGACTGGGCATCATAAACTCTGAATTTTATGTTCACTGATCTTCAACTTCCTGTCTCTAGTAGGGGGACAAATATTTTCTGTTGTCTATAAGCCACTGACAATGGCATTTTGTTATATAGTATCCACAACAGAGTAAAATACCTGTTCACTAAGCTGCTCATTTTGTGAGTCCTTCAACAAGCAATTATCAGACATCCATGTAATAAGAATTGTGATCCTTCACTGAGTTTATATAAAAATGGCAAACATGAGATGCTTATAAAAACTTCATGTTCAGAGTACAGCATACATGGTTACATATAAACAGATATAGAATTAACTATGAGGCTTTATAGAGGTCCTCTACATAATTAAAGAGGACCAGGGACTCTGGGAAAAGAAGCTGAGAATCAGATCACACTGGATAAGCTGGATTTGGTTTGTTGGAGGAATGGGAATAAAACAGGTAGAAAGACAGCATGAATCATGGCTAAAGAGTGTGATCTGTGTGAGGCRATGCAAGAACTGAGTTGGAATAGGCTTGTGGAGATTTAGGTACTTTCCATGTTAGGAAAACCGGACATTATCTTTGTATTAGGTGGAATGTTTGAATGAGCTTAAATTATTCACATAGTCACAKTTTAATCGAGTATTTAACMTCTAGGGGAGTGGAAATGTGGAGGTTTTAATATCCTTGGCCCAGGGAGTGGCACTATTAGGAGGTGTGGCCTTGTTGGAGTTGGTGTGGTRTTGTTGAAGGAGGYRTRTCACTGTAGGGGAAGGCTTTGAGAGACCCTCCTCCTTTGAGCTGCTTGAGGACAGTCTTCTTTTGGCCACCTTCCAATCAAGATGTAGAACTCTCAGCTCCTCCTG